>PITA01006968.1:48310-95732 GCA_004023965.1 Spilogale gracilis | reverse complement strand
GCAAATGACACTACAGACAAAGGGCTGGTATCCAAGATCTATAAAGAACTACTCAAACTCAACACCCAAAAAGAAGATGAACACATCAAAAAATGGGCAAGAGACATGAGGAGGCACTTCTCTGTAGAAGATATACAAACAGCTAACAGACACATGAAAAAATGTTCAGTGTCACTAGCTATCAGGGAAATTCAAATCAAAACCACTCTAAGACACCACCTTACACCAGTCAGAATGGCCAAAATTAACAAGACAGAAAACAACAAGTGTTGGAGAGGCTGCGGAGAAAAGGGAACCCTCTTACACTGTTGGTAGGAATGTAAACTGGTGCAGTCGCTTTGGAAAACAGTGTGGAGATTCCTTAAAAAATTAAAGATAGAGCTACCCTATGACTCTACAATTGCACTAGTGGGCATTTACCCCAAAGATACAGTTGTAGTCAAAAGAAGGGCCATATGTACCCCAATGTTCATTGCAGCAATGGCCACAATTCCCAAACTGTGGAAAGAGCCAAGGTGCCCATCAACAGATGAATGGATAAAGAAGATGTGGTACATATATACAATGGAGTACTATGCCTCCATCAGAAAGGATGAATATCCAACTTTTGTAGCAACATGGACTGGACTGGAAGAGATTATGCTGAGTGAAATAAGTCAAGAAGAGAAAGTCAAGTATCATATGGTTTCACTTACTTGCAGTGCATGAGGGGTAACCTGGAGGACAGTGGGAGAAGGAAAGTAAATGGGAAGTAGGGTAATCTAGGGAGGGAAACGAAACAACAGAGACTTCGGACACAGAAACAAACTGAGGGACTTGGAGGGAGGGGGTGGAGGGATGGGAGAGCCTGGTGGTGGGTACTGGGGACACCTAAAGCATGGAGCACTGGGTGGGGAATGGGGAATAAATCTTGGAACACTGGAAAAAAAAATTTAGTAACAATAAAAAAAAATGAAAGGCTAAAATTTAAAAAAAAAAAGAAAAAAGAAAGAAGAGATCTTGGGATGGTATGTTGAACCTTGCTACTATTTGTTTTTCTTATCCACTTAAGTTTGAAATCATTCTGCTCTTTGGTTTTCTTTTAGCTGTGTAGATTAGGAGGACCATGTGCACCAAGCTTCCTTTGCTTATATTTGTCCACCCAAAACCAAGGCACAAAGAATTCCACTTCATTTGTTTCTCACTTTAATCAATGAACCCATGCCATCTTAGTATGAAAATACTAAGCAATAATGGGAAGCAAGGCAAAACAGAAGAGAGACCAGAGGTGGTGGGAAGCAAGCAAGCAAGCAAACAAACAAAATCCCCCTGAAAAGTGTGTCTTTACAGGTATATAAATAAACCCCAAGCAACTCAGAATAAATTGACATATTAAATTAGGCTTCCTGAGTAGTCTGCTTTTTGTTCAAAGGAATTGGTAAAAGAGAAGTTTTGAGATTGGTAGAATTCCTCTTCTCTACCTGTTTTTGCTTGCTGTTGTTTCAATCTGTATTAATCATTTTATAGAAATTATTTTACAGAAATATTACAGAAAAATTACAAAAGTGATTTTTAGAAAAAATTCCTGAAAGAGTATAATTTTCAAAATGATTGACTAATTTGTGATATAGGGAGATGCTCTGTCAAGACTCACTAAAGGTGATAATGGTTCTTTTTTTTTTTTTAAGATTTTATTTATTTATTTGACAGAGAGAAACACAGTGAGAGAGGGAACACAAGCAGGGGGAGTGAGAGAGGGAGAAACAAGCTTCCCGCTGAGCAGGGAGCCTGATGCAGGACTGGATCCCAGGTTCTGGGATCATGACCTGAGTCAAAGGCAGTCACTTAACCAACTGAGCCACCCAGACGCCTCTAGATAATGGTTCTTTATAATAAATTATTTTCAGAAACCAGAACAGAAGACAATATAAAATAATTTCTTAAGGCCTCAATATATGCAATAAAATGCTTCCCTCCTTCTTCAGTGAATGACCTGGTTTTATGACCAGATAAAATAGGACAAGTGTGGATCAGCAAAGAGGATTTACAGTATGATCTAATAATTTTTATATTAAGGATACTTGTGAGCTACAATACTGATAATTCAGGGATTGCAGATGTCCTTATTTTCTCTGAAGAGCATGCCATCTAGTAGGTTTAATAGCTGGTTCTCCTTATGCAAGTGTGTATCTGCACATACTTTAATTTGAAAGTTTTCCTAAATTTCTACCAATCCAATAGTAATTTTTCTACTGATCTATCAAGTTGCTACTTCAGCATTTCAAGAGTTTAATGATAAAGAAACATATTACTTTGAAGACAAGGAGAGAGACTCTTCACAGATAAAGTGAAATAGCCATGTTATTTGGCCAGGATCACGAAGCCAAAACCCACGTTTTTGAGAAAGATTAAGAAGAGAGGAGTGGACAAAAGCCTTTTTCTTTATTATTAGCAAAGGCTTTAACCCAAACTCCCATATGTAGACAGCTGGGTTAGACCACTTAAGAGATACCTGGCTTACATTGATTGATACTTGTTTTCAGTTCATTTACTCTTGTCTAAAAGACCTAGATAGTGACTTCTTTTCCTTGGGTGATAATCTGAATCCTGCATATTTTCTCAAAATAACAAGCTCCTTCCAAATAGGAAGTAGCTGTAGTCTAATTTCTAATTTCACCTTACCTTCCGACCAAGTGTAAAGCAAATGTAATGAACATTCATGTACAAATATTTTTGTGGACATACATTTTAACCTATTAAGATAAAAATCTAGAAATGACGATGCTGGATGATATTGTAACTATACATCGAACTTCAAAAGATATCGCCACTGCTTTCTAAAGTGATTGCATCATTTAATTAACCCCACCAGCAGTGCAGAGTTCTAACTACTCCACATCTTCAACAATGCTTGTTATAGTAAGTGATATTTGGCAACAGATGAATGGTTAGATACATTTTGTGTATTAATATAATTACTACTCAGCAACAAAAGGAAATAATCTATTGAAACAAAACAACATGGATATATCTAAAAAACATTCTCCTATATGAAAGAACTCAAGACACAAAAGGACACACAGCACATGATTCTGTATTTTTAAAGTTTTAGAATAGTCAGAACTAGGGCACCTGGGTGGCTCAGTCGGTTAAGACTCTTGATTTCAGCTCAGGTTATATCTTGGGGTTATGGAATTAAGCCCCGCATTGGGCTCCCCACTAAGCATGGAGTCTGTTTGACTTTCTTCCTCTGCTCCTCCCCCACTCACTCTCTCTTTTAAATAAACAAACAAACAAACAAATAAATAAATATGATCTTTTATTTTTTTATTTTTATTTTATTTTTTTGTTAAAGATTTTATTTATTTGACAGAGAGAAACACAGCCAGAGGGGGAACACAAGCAGGGGGAGTGAGAGAGGGAGAAGCAGGCTTCCCGCAGAGCAGGGAGCCCGATGTGGGACTCGATCCCGGGTCTCCGGGATCATGACCTGAGCCGAAGGCAGTTGCCCAACCAACTGAGCCACCCAGGCGCCCCAAAATACAATCTTTTAAAAAAAGAGAATAGTCAGAACTAACCTACAGTTAACAAAAAGCATATCACTGATTGCCTGAGGCAGAATGTATGTGGTGGAGCTGGGGGGATGACTGGGAAGGGCACAAAAATGTTATAGATAAAAATATTCCAGGGACGCCTGAGGCATGGGGAAGGGAAACATAAGCAGTCACTTGAAGCCAAGTCTGTCAATATCAGTTGACAAGATGGATGGGTGTCTAGGCTATTAAGATAGGGAAGGTTCTAAGAAGGATAGGAGGGAAATCTCCTAAATCATCTTCCTCTGGTTTATAAAATTGCTTTGTCTGAACCTTGTGGCATTAACCTCTTCCACTGGCATTGTTTCTTTGCTCTCTTTGGTTTTAAATATTTGAAAAGTTATGCCATTTGGATCCACACTGCTGTTTGCATTGTTTTGACTGATCTCTGTAACCAGTCTCTCCCATTGGTCCTGGAGGTTTTTGTGTGTAATTACCCAATTTTTCTTTTGGGATATCATAAGAGATCCTTGAAAATCTCTCTGCCATTGTTATATTCAAATATCTATTTTCATGAGGTGCTAAAATGCAAATCTAGTAATATACATTTTTGCTATGATTCAGGACATAAAAATTAGTGCTTGAGGATTTTTCAGTTATATTCTTATTTAGCTAGAAAATATTGAGAAATATTTAGTTGTATATGGTTCAATAATACAAATGTAATATCTCACTGTTTTGAAAAACAATCATATAAGATACTTGTTAGTGAAGTGCATGTGCATGCTGAGTGTTACAGTTGTAAAGCACATCACCAGGGCCTCTCCATTTATGAAGTGTGTTCTAATTTCCAGTTTGAAATAGAAGAAAATAAATAAGTCATAATAAGAATTTACATATACTTCAGTATTTAATATGTCATAAAATTATTAGAATAGATTAAGGGTTTTTTGTTTGTTTGTTTTAAGTAGGTTCCATGTCCAGTGTTGAGCCCAACATGGCTTGATCTCAGCACACCTGAGTCAGGTGCTTAACCAACTTAGTCACCCAGGCATCTTTTAAAGGTTTTTTAAAGGTTATTTTCCACCATTTAGCCCATACAATTTAAGCATAAGGGTAATTTTAACCAGTATTTGCATATTTTTTATTAACTTATCCTTCCCTAATTATTACATTAGCTGAAGTTCTCATTTAATCTTCCTGCTCCTTATCTCTGCAGGACAGTGTCATAATGATGTGAAGGACACCTGGAGGACTAAGAAGATAGTAATTTATAATTTATAATTTAATGTGACAAACTGATGTTTCATTTATTATGATGAAACCTTTTGGGAAAGGACAACTCACATTTAAAAAATATATGTATTCGTAGGTATAATTTAAAAAATCAGAAATGAATACTATTATAACTTGTAATATTCCCAAACTCTTCAGCCTTAGGGAAGGGATACTCTTTCTTCAGTACTCAGCTAAAACCCTCAACTCTCCTCTGTGTGATTGCCAGAAGTTCATTGCTCACCCGAAATGCTGTATTTTAATAAGACTTGTTCACATTTTGGTATCATTGAAGTAAGATGTGTCCTACAGTCAATGGACTCTTGCAATCATTAATCATTTTCAGCCGGGCAACAGTTATATAACTGCAATCATTGTCATCACCCATGTGATTTTGGTAGATATTCCTGATGGCAAAACTGGCCAATATAATGTCTCAACAGTCTGAATATTTGAATGCAAGAACAATTTGAGGAAACAATATAAGTGTGTTTTTGGTACAAAAAATGTTTTCATGAAGCTTATATCAGGTGATTCTGATGTAAATAGTTCAAGGCATTACATTAAAGAAAAAAAAACTGCTATAAATCCTGTATTTACAAGGGAAACGAGAAGAAAAAATCCAGTAATGTATTACAATAGATGCCACAAATGGTTTGACAATTCACGTGGATAGCTGAATACATAGTCCAACAATTAGCAGATTTATTATAAAAATAATTTAAAACACTTTTAGGCATCTAATGGACAAATTATTCCTTACTATCTAGTGATCTTCAGAGAGATAAAAGTCTTAGTACAATAATTTAATTACATTAGGTGGGGAAATGTCAGTTATTTAAAATATATGTAGACAGAACATCAATCTTGGTCATATAACTAAATGTAGTGTTCAGTGGAAACTGAATTTCAGTAATTATTACCATTTTATAATTAAAATATTGTCAATTGATGTTTCAAAATTCTCAGGTTATGTTTGATGCATATAGATACTGTCATTAACAAACATAGTATGTTCTGAGCAATGAAATATTTTTAACATTGAGAGGTGTGTGTTGTCATTAAAAGATGTTATGGATTTTTAATATCTTTTGATTCATTATGTAATAAATAAACATGTCTATAGTTGTTTAATTTTGTCAATTGAGTATACTATTTTATTTAAAATTATATTAAAAATTATTTTCTCAGTTCTGCATCAACATCAGGTTTCCATACTTATTCATCAGGTATCAATTGAGCCCCTTTTCTGTGCAAGGCACCATGATAGACTCTATTATGGATAAAATATCCTTGCTTATGGATAGAGAAAAAAAGAGAGGAATTTCAACATATAGAACAGACATTGTGTTTGGCTGCTATAGTTTCTTTTTCTTATTCCCATAGAAATAAGAAGTATAATTTTTAGAACATGAATATGAAATTAGGCATCAATTACCTTTTAGATTCTCCATTACTTTATATGTAAAACTGGAAAAAAATAACTTACCTTGCAAGGTTGTTGAGATATGAGAATAAATGAGATAATTCATGTGTCTCATAGTAGGCACTATTGTTACTATTATTGTGTTAACTATTATTACTTTTAGTGTTTACAGATATTTTGTGCTTTTAAATGCCAGGATATCAGAACTGTAATCATTTCTGGAGGAAATGTATTCAGTCCCTAGAAAATTATTCTGAGATTTCAAGAGGGTCAGCGCAAAATGGATTAATGAGTTGAGACACGAACAGACTTCTGAAATACAGTCTTTAAAAGAGAAATTTTCACACGTGCATTGAATTGTGACATTGTGAAAAACAGCACAGCATCAAAATAAATTCATTCCTCCTGGGTCCATCAGTTTAGTTTAGCATTAACCAAACTCAGGGAGTTAATTTCTGTGTGCTAAGCCACTATATTAAACTTCTTAACCAATTGACATTTATAACATGCAGTCTTAAATAAATTATTCAGATTTCTGACTGATGGATATAGTATGTCCCGATTAAAATGCAAGAAGTAATTCCTGACTGAGGGCAAGCTTTGTTTGATAACATCATTTTTATATAGCAGGAGAAATCAGATGGGTTATAAAAAGTAGCTTTGTCCTCATTTCTTAAGATGCAAAATTGAAAGACAACTAATTATAAGAATATCAATGTTTTGGGAGACAACTTTTGGGAACTGTTGTATATAATCATTTCAGCTCCCATAGTAAATACCTATTAAGGGCAACACAGGTGTTTGTTGTTTCCCAAAAGTAACACTGCTTAATGGAAATCTATTTATTTTTTTCTAACTTTTACAAAATTTTAGTTCCAGTACAGTCAGCATACAATCTTATATTAGTTTCAGGTATACACTACAGTAATTTAACAATTCTATGCATTACTCAGTGCTCATGAAGATAAGTGAACTCTTAATTCCCTTCACCCATTTCACTCATTCCCCTCCCCACCCAACATATCTTTATTTCTACAGCATTTTCTTTTTTGAAGTACATAAGTATAAAAGTAGTAGAGATATTCAAATGTTAGAGATCTTGAAGACATCGCTCATGAGAGTCCTCTCTTCTGGATGCTACCAGAAAAATGTGCTCTCTCTCTCTCTGTCTCTCTCTCTTTAAGATTTATGTATTTATTTTAGAGAAAGAGCAAATGCAATCTCGGGGGGAAGGGCAGACGGATATGGAGAGAGAGAATCTCAGGCAGACTCTCCACTGGACCTCACACGGTGCTTGGTTCCACCATCCTAAGGTCATGGCCTGAGCTGAAATCAAGAGTCCAAGAGTCAGATGCTCAATTGACTGAGCCACCCAGGTGTCCCAGAAAAGTGTATGTTCCAAAAAGTTTCATCATGGTGTAGTCAGTTAAGTGTGCTCTTGGTTTTGGCTCAGATTGTGTTCTCAGAGCCCTGGGCCCAGCTCCACATCCGGCTCTGGACTCAGTGTGAAGTTGACTTGAAATTCTCTCTCTCTCTCTCTCTCTCTCTCTCTCTCTCCCTCTGCCCCTCCCACTCATGCTCTCTCTCTTTCTAAAATAAATCTATAATCTTTAAAGAAATAAAATAAAATAAAAATTTTTGTTAAAACTTAAATTTGTCCTCCTGCTGTGTTTCCTCTCTTGCTGTCTCTCTCTGTCAATTAAAATCTTAAAAAAAAAAAAAACAAACCTAACTAAATGTGTAATACTAAAACTTTCTTGGCCAACTATTTTTGTCCTCCTAAAAACTTTTAACATTCTATGTGTGTGTTGTAAATATTTACTCCATATTTGTGTATTTGCAATATTGAAGAATGATTCTAGCTCTTTCTCTCTCTCTCTCTCTTTTAGTCTCTTTCTCCTTTTATTGCTTTTGTTGTCATTTTATATTTTCTAAAATATTTAACTAAGTCCACTTCTCAAATGAATCCATTACATTTTCTAGGACTGCCACAATATCAGTTCTTAAAAGCATTGGTTAAGTAAATACTTAAAATATCTAATACAAAAATATTTTGTCCCAGAAATAGTAAACCAATTAAAGATCAGCTTCTAAATAAACAATTGAGGTGTTTTGGAAGACCTGAAGAAACAGCACTATTAATCTTCTAGGGGAAATGTCTAATTCCCATTATAGAAAACATTGAATGTTTTCCAAAGAATCTAAGTTTGAGATCAGTCCCCAAAAAGTTAACTTCAAATGAAAACTCACTGCTCTGTGATTACTGCTGGGGTTAAAAAAAATAAAAAAAATTTACAGGGAACCAAACTGAGGCAAACCACAAAGAGGGAGGCTCTTAATCTTGAGAAATTATATTTTCAATGATATTTAAAAAGCTTAAGCAATATAATTTTTGAAGTATTTTTTATCCTTCAAGAATTCTCAAGAGAGCATTTCAAGATATCTTACAGTGACACTAATGTTATAGATTTTTGAATTCCTGATCTGATGAAATAAAAACTGAAATTGAAAAATTGATAAGCTCTGTATCTAAGTTACATTTTTTAGTTTTATTTTATTTAAATTCAATTACTTAACATGCAGTATATACTTAGTTTCAGAGGTAGAGTTCATTTATTCATCAGTTGCACATAATACCCACAGCTCATCACATGCCCTCCTTAATGCCCATCACCCTGTTACCCCATCTACTTGCCCCCTCCCCTCCAGAAACCCTTGCTTTGTTTCCTATAATTAATGAGTTTCTTATGGTTTGTCTCCCATTTGATTTAATCTTATTTTATTTTCTCCTCCCTTCCCCTATAATCTTCTGTTTTCTTTCTTCAGTTTCACATATGAGTGAAATTATATCATTGTTTTTCTCTGATTAACTTATTACACTTAGCATTAGACCCTCTAGTTCCATCCATGTCACTGCAAATGGCAAGATTTCATTTTTTTGATGGCTGAGAATTATCTCATTGTATGTGTATACCACATCTTCTTTATCCATTCATCTGTCAATGAACATTTGGCCTCTTTCCATCGTTTCGCTATTGTGGACATTGCTGCTATAAACATTGGGGTGCAGGTGCCCCCTCAGGTCACATCATTATGTTTGTACAGTTTGGGTAAATACCTAGTAGTGCAATTTCTGGGTCATAGGGTAGTTTTATTTTTAGCTTTTTGAGGACTTTCCATACTGCTTTCCAGAGTAACTATACTACCTTACATTCCCACCAACAGTGTAAGAGGGTTCCCCTTTCTCCACATCCTTACCAACATTTGAGGTGGTGTTTCATTGTGGTTTTGATTTGTATTTCCCTGAATCCAAGAGATGTTGAGCATTTTTTCATGTGTCTGTTGGCCATTTGTATGTCTTCTTTGGAGAAATATATATTCATGTCTTCTGCCCATTTCTCGACTGGATTATTTGTTCTTTGGGTGTTGAGTTTGATAAGTTCCTTATAGATCTTGGATACTAGTCCTTTATCTGATAAGACATTTGAAAATATCTTCTCCCAATCTGTAGCTTGTCTTGTACTTTGTTGACTATTTCCTTTCTTGTGCAAAAGATTTTTGTTAATGAAGTCCCAATAGTTCACTTCTGCTTTTGCTTTCATTGTTTTTGGAGACATGTCTAGCCAGAAGGTGTTGCAGCCAAGGTCAGAGAGATTGTTGCCTGTGTTCTCCTCTAGGATTTTGAAGGATATCTGTCTCACATTTAGGGCTTTCATCATTTTGAGTCTATTTTTGTTTATGGTGTAAGGGAATGGTCCAGTTTCATTGTTCTGCATGGTGCTGTCCACTTTTACCAACATTAATTGTTGAAGAGACTGTCTTTTTTTCTATTGGATATTCTTTCCTGTTTTGTTGAAGACTAGCTGACTATAGAGTTGAGAGTCCATTTCTGGGTTCTCTATTTTGTTCCACTGATCTATGGGTATATTTTTGTGCCAGTACCATACTGTCTTGATGATTACAGCTTTGTAATAGAGCTTGAAGTCCAGACTTGCAATGCCAACAGCTTTGGCTTTATTTTTCAACATTCCTCTGGCTGTTCAGGATTGTTTCTGGTTCCATACAAATTTTAGGATTATTTGTTCCAGCTCTGTGAAAAATGTTGATAGTATTTTGACAGATATTTCATGAATGTGTAGATTGCTCTGGGAGGCACACAGATTTTAACAATTGCTGATTTTGGAGCAATTCAGCAAAGTGGCAGGATATAAAATTAATGCACAGAATTCATTTATATTTCCATACATTAACAATGAGACAGAAGAAGGAGAAACTAAGGAATCAATCCCATTTACAATTGCACCAAAAATCCATAGGACACCTAGGAATAAACCTAACCAAAGAGATAAAGCATCTGTAGTCTGAGAACTATAGAACTCTTATGAAAGAAATTGAGGAATACAGAAAGAAATGGGAAAGCATTCTACACTCATGGATTAGCAGAACACATGTTGCTGAATTATGTTTTAAGTTAAGGCTAAAATAGTACATCTTAACATAATTCCTAAAATGTATATATTACTAAATTAATAAAACATTTTAAATATACTTTTGAATATTTTAACTATGGTATCAAATATTTATATATTTATGCCCTTTACCCCCAAGTGAATCCTTTTAACTCTTTCTTTGGGAATATGGGAGAAGGCCTTATAATTGTGGATGTTTATATTTGGGCTGTTATTAACAGGGTCTACTCCCTGTATGAGCTCAAAGGCAAGTGAGAGTTCAGTGTAAAAAATGCCTGATAGTTTTATTGTGATAACAACAGTACAGTTGGCAGAAATAGGGAAGCCAGGAAAGAGAACTGATGGTGGAGAAAAGATGGCAAGGGAATTAAGTATAAAGTTTAGTAGGTGACTGTATTCAGCAGTAATGCTTAAGGAGGATGGATTGGAAATTGGGACAAATTACATTAAACAAGGTATCCAGAGTTTAGCTAAGCTACTCCATAATATTGCTGCCTTGGTATCCATTTTGTTTGGCCAAGTGACCTGCAGGTCTTAAACTGATACCAGCTCCTCGTGCAAGCACAGGTCCTAGATAATAGCCCCAGAATCACAAGCAAAGTTAAATTCCTCATTGACTTTCTCAATAATTTTGTGATTAGCCGCCTTCTTTGCTTCCCAGGGCCTTTCCTTGGTGCACCTCTTAGATAAAACTTCTGTGGGGCTTACCCCAAATCCTCCTCTTTTTGAATTGACCAATTCTCTTTTGGATTGTTGATACCGCAGACCCTAATAAACCATGTGCCCCAGGTCTTACTCTCTGTCTGCACTCTGCCTTAACTTCCCCATATGGCCCCCTGAAGTGGTCCATTTACTTTCTTCAGAATGTGTAAGTAATGAAGTTCTCTATTTCAGTTTCTTTTATGATCTGTTGTTGAAACTTGATTCACTGACACCTTGTGCTCCATCTAACAAGTGTTAATTTAACAACACATAACACAAGGTAAGTATTTCACCACTTTAAGAAGCTTCCAGAATACATTCTGGAATAAATTTACCTTAATCTATTCTACATGTATTCATACCATAATCATTAAACTTCATCTCTCTAGGTCTCAGTAAATCTTCCTTAATATCTAACCTGAAGGCCATGATACTGGCAACATTACAGCTGTACCAGACAGAAGTATAATGTTCTTGGAAATTAATATTTTATCCTTTCCAAAAAGTTTTTTTTTTTTTTTTTCCAAAAAGTTTTATGCAACAATATTCTTACTTGGATCAGAACTACAACTTCTTAATTTTTTTTTCCAACCTAAAAATTCAGTTATTAATGAAATTTACAATTCTTATGGTACAGTAGAATGTAAATAACTCTATCCTTAAAACATAAATAAATAAAACAAATACTTTCCCCTTTTTATATTTAGACCCAATTCATGTTTGCTCCATTGCTTCCAAACTCCTTGGGGTTGTTCCAAGGTTGTAAGAGGAGACATGCTGATGGGTGCACAATGTAATTATACTGTAACCAAGCATCTGCCCTCCCACTGCTTGAAAAGCAGACAAGGAGGAGTGTCAAGAATATGCATAAGAGAATTCAACTCATCATTATTCATGTACCTAGAAATATAAAGTTCCACATATACAGTATTACAAAGCTCATGGAAATAAAAAACTATAATAGGGCTAAAGAAAAAAAAATGCAAAAACTCATGTCCTTTCTGAGGAGGAGTATTTTTATTGCTACTCCCAGCCTATTGAACTCCACTGCTCAAGTCTTTTTTTTTTTTCTTTCCAGATCTTATTTATTTATTTGAGAGTGAGAACACAAGAAAGCATGAGCAGGAGAGAGAGGCAGGGGGACGGGGAGAAGTAGATTCTCACTGAGCAGGGAAAACTAAGCTGGCTGATCACAGGACCCTGAGAGCATAACCTGAATGTAAGTAAGGCAGCCACACTGAGTCACCTAGGTCTTGCTGCTCAAGTTTTAAGCCTTAATTTTGCTGATTTCATAGGTATGGTAGAAAAAAAAAACTGGAAGAATACTAGAGCTGGAATTGCTTTATATTAGAAAAGGCATGGAGGTACTACTTAGGAAGGAGGGGAGTAAGAAGGTGGGAGGACAGGCATCAAAGTCTTTGTGGAGTAGAGAGTACACTTGACTCCAAAGCATGAGAGGAAGAGAGCAAAAAAGAAACTTGAGCTGCCAGGGAAGTGGAATTTGGGTGGAAAGAAATGCGTATAGTATATTTTGTGAAGTTTTGGCTGTATTTTGGATTATACGGACTCTTGTTTCTCCCTTGTTAAGAAATTTCAGTGAGGGGTGCCTGGGTGGCTCAGTGGGTTAAAGCCTCTGCCTTCAGCTCAGCTCAGGGTCCTCAGGTCAAGGCCTACATTGGGCTCTCTGCTCAGCGGGGAGCCTGCTTCCTCCTCTCTCTCTGCTCGCCTCTCTGCCTGCTTATGATTTCTCTCTCTGTCAAATAAATAAATAAAATATTTTTTAAAAAAAGAAATTTTAGTGAGGACTTCTTACTCAAAATAGAAATATTTTTTAAGATTTTGTAATTTGGTTTGTGATTTTTTTTAACGTGCAATGAAAAGTGCCCTAAAGCAAGACTATAAAATTCAGATATTTTTAAGCTATGTTAGAAACAGGTATTATTTAAGTAAACCTTCAGATAATCCAAAATATAAGTCAGGTACTTGGGGTTTTCTTCCCATCAGAAGTGCAAATCTAATGAAATAGGACAATTAGGGAAAGGGACTCATACCCTACGTAGATTCTGGATTCTTAGTAATCAATCAATTGACTCTGGCTAGTCAAATCTCATAGTTCAGACTGCTAATAGATCTCAGAATTATTGCCTCAAGTCACTGAACTTTTAATAAACACATTTTAAATTACATATACACCTTTGTAGGTCACATACATTATTAAGAGGATACAAAGTTTATTTTGTAGTTTCTCTCTTAATGAAGTACTCTATCAAAGTTCATTTCCTGAATACCCCAATTTAAATAAGGAGAAACACACAAAAATGAACAGATTAATAAGCCTAGTTTCTAAATTTTCATTAAATGTTTCTCATAACACAAGTAACACATATTTTCTGTGCAAAATCAAAAATACCAGGTAAGGAAAAAAATCAACTAAAATCTTCATAGTTGTTCTTAACATTTTGTTATATATATAACTTAGAAAGTATTAATGTTTGTTTCTCTAAAATGTGATATCTTACATGTTTAATAATTTGATTTTACATGTAGGCTACCTTTACACACTAAAGAAGATAAATGTATATCACTCTTTTAATTATATGACTGGACTATAATTTATTACTATTGCGGGATATTCAGGGTGTTTCTAAATTTCATAACCCATATGCTGTGGAATGTCTTCTTTTGGCTTTTTCTAGAAGCAAACTCTGGATATAAGGGAATGTAATTTATCTGGAAGTTGAAGCACAGTGAGAATTTAGCAGGAAGTAAGAGCCACTAATAAATGGTATGTAACAAATTAAATACTACTATAGTCCGTTGGAACTTAAAGCCAGTCCACTTCATTTTAAAAGTTAGTGTAAATACAAGCCAGGGTGATATCTAACCTGAAGAGTGAGGGATTAGAGGAATCTGTATACCAAATCCACATTGTCATCCATGCAAGACTATTCCCAGAAAGAGGAATTTATTAATTCCATGCCCTTTACAACCTACTTCAGGGCTTCCATAACAAAGAAAGTTCTTAGGAAAAGAAGTATAGTCCTGGATGATGTAAGTCAGGCCAGAGTATACTTAAATGGTAACAGTGAGAAGGTAGAAGTGGAGTATCAAAAGCCTCTGTGAAAGCTGACCTCTCATACTACTAATACCCACTTATGTCACATTCATTTCATTCTACCCTGTCATAGATCTTATAATTTGGTGACTAGTCACACTTCTTGAATAAAAAATGAACAGAAAAGTTATTAGTACAATTTATAGCCCTCACCACTGCAACTGGACCTGAGACCACAATTGATATTCATTATCTCTCTGTCCTCAACTACTTATTCTAGAATCCCTTCATTCTTGGCCAGCACCTCTACTGATCCAGGGGGTTAACCAAAATCTCCATTTCTAAGGGGTTAGGGCCTTAAATTTAATGTTCGAACAGAGTCATGGCTACTATAGCTGACCATTTACTGTTATTACTGGGTATAGAAGTAATAAAGGGCCCCTGATGAAACCCCTGAGTTCCAAACATAGTCCTAAGTACCCTTATGTGGTAGTAACCCCATATCCTCAGGATAGTCAGAGTCAATTCCTTCTTTCGGCATTATAACTCCTTTCTTTGCCTATTCGTCTTTTTGGATAAGAAGCCTAAAATGACCAGGTGGCATCTGTAACTTTAGATTTGGTGGAATTCATTTTTTCCCTTGGTAGAAGTTTTCCCCATTTTCTCTGAGAACCAGAACATCTATCCCAGCAGAGCATACATTTGGGGGAATAAAAGTATAAATTCCTCAAGTGGGTCACTGAGCAATATAGTAGGAAATACCATTGCCCTTTTTCCCCCTTCAGATCAGTATATTTCACTAGTTAGGGACATTGTACCAGCAATAGTTCAGAGTATATACTATATCCTAGTTTCCTTAGCATCCCAGAGCATTATTGCTAGGCTGATACCATTTAAATACTTATTAAACCACCAATTTCAAGGCACTGTAATATATGAAAGAAACAGTGAACATCATATGCCCACTGTTGTACCTCCTTTGCGTTAAGAGAGGTTCCTTGGTACTAGGCATTGTAAATGGGTTTGTATGCTGATAAATTAGACACTCTGCGCCCTTTTGGGTAGTGTGATGTCCGAAGAAAGAAAGGTACACTAATTCACAGAAAACATAAAAAAAACCCAGTAAGGGTGAATTGCTGCCTTCTTAAGAGTAGACGGGATCCAGAATAGTCAGCCAGTGGCTGGATGGTCTCGCTGAAAAATGGTATCATATTGACAGTTCAACATTGGTCTCTAATGAAGATAAACTGTTTAGTAATCACAATAGCTAGGTCAGCCTTGTTGAAAATAAGCCCATGCTGTAGGGCTTAGACACAGTATCTACCCTCAGCATCACTGTGTAAGCACAAGGTGGCTAAGGACAGAGGCCATCTGATCTCTACTAAATGAATATTGAGTCATCTTACCCAACTGGTTGTTTTGTGTTTCCCCTGAGTCCCAGCAATCTACATACTTTGTCCTTACTCTCATAGCTCTATCTAAACACTTTTTAAGTTCATTCAACATTTTTCCTTTCAGACCCAAACAGACCAATCAAGTCATTTGTCATAACTCAGTCTACTTCTACATTCATACAAAGATGATAACCAAATGTTTGAAACTATGTCTATTGGGAGGATATTTTTGTACTGTTGTCTTTAAGAGTCATCCTTGAATTGAGGCTATTGTGTGTAGCAGTGCTACATATCTGTTTTTTCAACTCATCCACGTTTTCTGTTAATTCATTAAACATCATTCTAATGGAAGTTTTAAAATCTTTTTTCTTCTAAATCCTGACGTTCTTTATTTTCCTGTTAACTTCTTTCTCTCTTGAGTACAAGGTACTACAATTTGAAATCCTAATTTTATTTCAGCTAATTTTGGTAGTAAATTTATTCATTTCAGTTTACTAATGTTAGTTGAATCTATCCAAGTGCTGAAGATGGAGAGATATAAGTTTAGAGAAATTGCTCACCACTGTATCTTTATTTATAGTTTTATCAAAATATTAAAATTTTAGTATGTATTTAGTTACATACTAAAATTTTAGAAGATCATTGTATATTGAGATCAGAAAATGTGTTTCAGTTCTTGCTCTGACCTTAGTCATGATACTCTTGTCAAGTCATTTAGCTGGGCAGAACCTCAGATTTCCCAGTGCTAAAATTGGACATTTTACTCATTTCTTATAGTTGTTGTGAGGGAAAATACTTTGTAGTGTGATTTCATACATGGTAGGTACTCATTAGTATTAACCAAATTTGGATTAGTTGAATCCAATCACAGTGCTATGTAACTTATAATAATGTTATAATCAAACTAAATTCCACATATTAGTATTGAAAAATTGGAGTTTTTAACAATACTTTCAGTTAATTTAAATTTTTTAAAAAGTAAATATTAAAATATTTTACTTTTTCTAGTTGATATAATTTTCTATTATATGCAGATATCTAATAGTATTTTTTAACTAAAAATAATGCATATCTTATATTTCTTTGGTTAATAATCTATTACAAAAATGATCAAAGAGGGTTCATTTATTTTTAAATTTCTGCTGCATTTCTAAATATCAACCACAAGTTGAAAATACCAATGTAGTTTCAAAAGAAAACATTTTAAAAAAATATTTGTGTTCATTTTAATCTAATTTACTCTTTATTTATTTGCAATTGAGAATCAGTAGCTCCAAGTGCTATAGAGGACTATGTAAATCATTTCTTGGCAGGCCTTTGATAGCACATATGCTTCTTCTAAGAATAACTAAGAAGCAATCTGCTGATGAATATACTTTATACCCTTGCATCCAAGCCCTTCAGGAACATTCAATATCTGTACCTAAATAGAACAAATACTTTGACTCCAAGCCACTCATTCTCATTTCTCTCACACGCCATTCAAAATCTGTAGGACATAGGTATATTTAAAATTAAAAAAAATAAAAATGAATTACTTATACTTGTTTTACACCATACTATAATTTACAGCAAGAGAATAAGTGGTTTTCAAATATCCACAAAGAAATTAACAATAAAACTTAAAAACAAAGCTACTAAATTTTTCTATTCATATAAATTAAACAAAAATGAATGAAAGTATTGCTCCATAAAGCTGAAAGAACATCAGCTACCTTCACCTTGAATATTGTCTTAATTTATGCCCATCATAGCAATGGAAATCATAAAATTAAGGAGAAAATGTTTTATATATCTCTTAAAACCATTTTATGAACAAATAATATTTGTTTTATTAGAGGTTATTTTATTAGACATTTAACCATAAATCACTAAGTGGCATTTTCAAAATTACAAGAAATAGCAACATTTTTTATGAAGATCTCAGCTTAAGACAAAAATTTGGGTTATTAAATTTTTAAATAATTTTAGAAATTATTCTAAAATTATTCTAAATTTTTAGAAATGCTATATGTAAAATACATTTTATTTTCTTTCATTTCTAGAGATTTTAGGACTTCAGAGATTAAATATTTTCTCAACATTCCTTCTAGAGTCTCCATTTGTACTGGTAAAAATGAATTATCCCTGGCTTCTCCAATCATAGGTACAGAAACATTTCTTTTTATCACAGTTTTAATAAGATTTTTATACATTTCCTCTAAAACTTCAAATTTAGTTTCATGAAATAGTTCATAATATCTTCTTAATAGCATCTAAATATACATAGTATCTATAGTGGTGTCCTCTTTTTTATTTCTAATGCCAAGAATTTGTACTGTCTTCTCTTTTTCTTTTCACTTTCTCTGCCAGGCATTTATAAGTTGTATCAGTCCTTCTAAGAGAGGAAATTTTGGCTTTGTTAAATTTTCTATTACAAATTTGTTTTCTATTTTACTTTTTATTATAAATGTAATGAAATACAATTGAAGTATACTAAACTGAACACAGTTAAAATGCAAAATTTGATCAGTTTTGGAATATATACAAACCTATCGAACAATTGCCACATTCAAGATAACCATTTCTTCACTAATTATTGAATTTCAGGTTAGCAATTATTTTTTTCAACCTTTAAAGATACCATTGTGTTATCATTGACTTCATTTGGGTTCTTCTATTGACAAGTCACCTGTCAGTCTTATTGTTGCATCTTTACAAGTAATGATTCAGTGTTGCCAGAATTGGCTGCTTTATAGATTTTTTTGTCTTTTAGTTTTAGTAGATTCACAGTGATGTGCTGAGGTATGATATTCTTTATATTCACAAAGATTTGCTGATTTAGTATTTGTGGTTTGGTGCCCCTGATGTTTTTGGAAAATTTTTTGCAATCACCTTTTCAAAAATTGCTTCTTCTGAAGGACTTTTCCAACCTCTCTTTTTAGACTACACATGTATATCATGTGTATCAATCATATGTCCCTTTCTCCATCTTTCATCCTTTTGTCTCTCTTTCCATCTAGATATTTTCTTTTAACCTGTCCTTTGTTCACTACTTCCCTTTTCAGCTTTGTCTAATCTTCTGGTAAACATAACTGTTGCTCTTATTCTAATTCTTATATTTTTCATTTCTGGAATCTTCTGGTTGTTGTTACAGTTCCCAGTCTTCTGTGCAAACTTCCATCTTTCCTTTTAATCTTGTAAATGGAAACATTAACTATAGTTACTTTAAAGTATATCTTTCTGAATCATTATTTGTTTAAAATCTTTCATGTTCCCCTATTAACTAAAAACAAAACAAAAGAAAAAACAGCATCCTTATCCTGGCTTTGATGGCCATGTGTGGTCTGACTCCTGCTAGACTCTTCAACTGCATCTATCATAACATTCCCTAACTCATACTCTTTATGCTGCATATGACTCTGCAGCTGCCCTAATCTTTTCCTCAAGTCTTTCTCTTCAAGATTTTTGTATCTTCCATATATCTAGTGACTCCTCTTAGACCACTCTCAATATTTGCCCTTCGCCCTTTCCAGTACTCTCCTTACTTACAATGATGTCAATTACATGTTCTTCCTATTGTAATTCCAGGCCCTAGAACGTTACTTGGCACATGATAGGCATTAAATATTTGTGAATGAATGATTCAGTAAATTAAAGCTATATTACCCCTCTTTATTTGTTTTCTTAATAGCAAAAAGATGAAAACATCTAGTTCTTTATCTCATTCATCTTTTTATCTCTCGGAGCAACTGGAGTATATTAGGTAATTATTTAATACATTTGGCAAATTGAGTTCAATTGCACAATGCTCATGGATATGAAATATAGAATATAGAATCTGAGTATAGATGATATAGATACACTTCCATATACTTTCATGATCATTTCATGATCATACCTATTACTATGACAATACCTATTATGAACATTCTTAAATACATGATTTTAATGAATAGTGAATCTGACCTTTCACTGATTTTCACCAATAATTTTTCTACAATTTCAAATATGCGTAGTTATGGTTGCAAAAACATAGTTTGACTATGATTCAAAAGAGATGTTTGATTTATAGGAATCATTTTAAGATATTATTTTTAGAACAGTAACTAACAAAAATTACTCAAATATTTAATAATTTCCCTTTGTCTAAGAAGGGGGTCAAACTGCCAATTTCTGACTCTCCCAACATTTCCTGTGAATTTATAGAAAAAAGTGAAATTACTGGGGCACCTAGGTGGCTCAGTTGGTTAAGCGACTGCCTTCGGCTTAGGTCATGATCCCGGAGACACAGGATCGAGCCCCACATCAGGCTCCCTGCTCGGCAGGAAGCCTGCTTCTCCCTCCCTCAGTCCCCCTGCTTGTGTTCCCTCTCTGGCTGTATTTCTCTCTGTCAAATAAATAAATAAAATCTAAAAAAAAAAAAAGTGAAATTAGAATGGTACCAAAAACTAATACTTGATAATTTGTTACTAAAATCCAGAAGGAAATTGTATTTAATGAAAAATAGCAAGGAGTTAGTTGAAAAGCACAAATTTGGCTTATGCATTTTTGAAATGTAGCAGCCTGCTAGCTAAGAAGTAGGTAGATGGAAATTTTAGCTATTCTCTTTTTTCTGGATTTCATCTTAGAAAATATATATATGTATCTATATATATATATGGCTATTTTATACCAGTGATATTATTGGCTCACCTACTTAAAACTGCATGAATAATGGTTCCAGAAAGAATGAGTTTACCCTTGCACTCACTTACACTCCATTATTACATCACCATTCTATATCTACTCAGATACTATGCTTGTGAATGAATGGTGAGGGAATATGTTAGAAATGGCATGCTACACTTTTAGATGAGTAGTTAGCTTGGGGAAGTGATGGAAGAAACAGAAACAACATATTGTAGCAACAGAGTATGATGGGAATGGTAGATTTTCACCTACTGTACTAGTTCAAAGTGCCCAAGAACCTTGTCATGGACAGCAGAAGATTCCATCCAGTTAGGCAGAGAACAGCAGTGAAGGTCACTAGACACTGGAAATCTTGAGTACCATCTAACAATAACAACCACTCTCCATTCCATCTTTGAGTGGGAATCTAGCAGAATGATGCTAATAACAACCAAATAGAGACAAAACTGGAATAAGAGTATTACTGACATAAAAGATGTTTGTTGGGAAACACTGGAGCTGAGATGCAAAGACTGAGATGACTACGAAGCACACTGAAATAAGGTGAAGTTTCAAGGATACCAGAATACCTTCTCAAAATTAAAACCTGCTTTAGAGGTAATAAATGTCAGCACTGACATAAGAAGAATAATCAAATGTTGTAGAATATGAGCAAAAGAAACTTAACCAGAAGATGAGGGCAGAAGATAATAATTTTAAACAGTAATAAAGAATAGCATCCATAGGAAGTAAATAGAATAGAAATCTAACCTAAAATTAATTATTTATGTTTTTTAATAGATTTTTATTTATTTGACAGAGAGAAACACAGCCAGTCAGGGAACACAAGCAGTGGGAGGGAGAGAGGGAGAAATAGGCTTCCCGCAGAGCAGGCAGCCTGATGCGGGCCTTAATCCCAGGATTCCAGGATCATGACCTGAGCTGAAGGCAGAGGCTTAACCAATGAGCCACCCAAGCACCCCAATTATTTATGTTCTTAAGGAAGAAGCCAAAACACTTCAATAGAATAAATATTTAAAATATAATTGAAGAAAACATCCTGGAGATGATACACACCAAATTGCACACATGGAAAAGGTTCACCATGATTTAAACCAAATTAATTCAGAAACTAATGACAATTCTGAAAAAAAATTAATTGTAAAATAAGAGAACATAAACTATAAGTTTTCAGACAGAAAATAAAGAGAGATTTGACTAAAAAACAAAAATCAGACTGACTTAATATTTCCTTGTAACCCTATTAGTAAACAACAGTCAACAGGTATAGCATTTTGAAGAGAAAGCATCTTAACCCATAATGATATTTTTAGCCATAAACTGCCATTTACATCTAACAGACTAATATACTCTTATAAGTGCCATTTATTTAATCCATAAACTGCCATTTATGTCTAACAGACTAAGATAGTCTCCTAAGTGCAAGGATGTAAAAAGTATACCAACCATAAATTCTTTCAGAAAATAAGGTCATCAAAAAATCCACCAGCCATTCATAAAGTATATAGAAATTAAGAATTGATGAATGGGGATTTGTGGTACAAATTGTTAATAGCATTCACTAAAACTATTTTTTAATAATTTATTTTATTTATTTTTTCAGTGTTCCAAGATTCATTGTTCACTAAAACTATTTAAACAGTTATGTAAGATGGAAAATATTAAAAAAGGTTTTTGAAAGGAAACTTCAAGTTGTCTTATTTTAAAATTTTATTTATTATTTATTTTATTTATTATTTGACAGAGAGTTAGAGAAGGAACACAAGCATGGGGAGTGAGAGAAGCGGGGTCCCTACTAAGCAGGAAGCCTGATGTGGGGCTCAATCCCAAGACCTTGGGATGATGAATTTAGCTGAAGGCAATTTCTTTTTTTTAATTTAATTTTATTTTTTCAGTGTTCCAAGATTCATTATTTATGCCCCACACCCAGTGCTCTATGTAATATGTGCCCTCAGTACCCACCACCAGGCTATCCCATCCCCTCACCCCTTTCCCTCCAAGACCCTCAGTTTATTTCTGAGTCCAAAGTCTCCATGTTTCATTTCTCTCCCTGAATTACCCTACCTCCCATTTCCTTTCCTTCTCCTACTGGTCCTCTATATTACCCTTAAGGCAATTTCTTAACAACTGATCCATTCAGGCACCCCAGGAAATCTCAAATTGTAAAAGCATCATTTAATAAGAATAATTCCAATCTAGAATTCAGGATTGATAACAAAGACTAAAGTTGAAAATGGAGGAAGAGCAGACTATTTTAATTTAAAAGCCCACTAATATCCTGCCACGGAGGGAGATATTTGAATATACGGTTTTATTTTTCATTTGGATAATTAACATTTTTCATATTAAAGCATTTAAAAATCAGTTAATTATTATAAACTTTCAGAAAAGCATAGAGGGTAACAAAACATCCATGTACCTACTAGCTTGATTAGAGAGATTTTGTTATGTAGGTTTCAGATTTCTTCCTTTTCCCCCTCATTTTATTATTATTATTTTTAGTTAAAATATATTGTGAAATAGCTCATGTCACTTTGTATACCTCTCCCTCCATTCAATCAACCCGTTTTCTAGTTTCCACCACAATTCTGAAGTGTATCCTGCCTGTTTTGTTTCTATGGTTACCAAAAATGTTTTCATCCTTCACCAAAGCAGGAACTGATTTGTGTATTTTAAAATTCTATGGAATATATCATGATTTATGTATCATTTTAAAACAATATTGAGTTAAAAATACAAACTGAAGAATTATGTAAATCCTACAGCAGTTAAAATGAATGAACTTGATTTATATGTACTAACATAAATGAATCTTAAAAACATATACAGTATAAAAGCTGGGTTTGGTAATAATCTAGTGTTGATACATATAAATCAAATTTAATAACTCTTGCAGCTGTGAAGCTTTCTGACATATAAATATACCACAATTTATTCATCTTTTTTTATTAAAGAATATTTACCTTGCTTCTAGCTAATTCCTATTAAAGGTAATTATATAATGGACATCTTTGTATGTACCTTTCTGTGATGACATGAAAGATTCTTTAGAGTTCATATCTAACAGAGGAAATGTTGGAACACTGATCCTGTACATTTCCAACATTTATAGGTATTTTAAAATTATGCTCCAAATTATGCTATACTAGTTTACACCAGTTATATCTGAGAAGTCCTATTATGAATTTACTCATATTCTCATAATACCCTGTATTGTCAGACTTTTAAAAACTGCATCTCCCTCACTGCTAGTGAAGTTAAATATCTTTTCATGTTTACCTATTTAGTTGACAGTCATGTTTATTCTACCATAATTCATACGTCTAATATATATATATATATTTGCCATTTTAAATTGGTATGTTTGTTGTGGTTTTTAAAATATAGCTTGCAAGAATTTTTATATGGTCTGAATATCCCAAATTTATCTTTACATATTTTGAAAATATCTTTCTTCTATCTGTGTTATATTTTCACCATTTCTTTTGTCTGTTTTATTTATTACTGAATTCTTTTTGAAATTCATATTTTCCTGTCTTGTTTGATAAATGTGTCTGTGTTCCAAAGTCATAAATATTTTTCTACATTTTCTTCTACAATTTTTAATTTGTGTTTTACATATAAGTTTTTAATTGGGGAAAATGTATCCCATTGTGCTAGCCAGGATCTCAGGTGTTTTAGAATTTATCTCAAATATTTCACTGTATAATGAAGTTTTGTGATTAATATTTATATTAAAATAACCTATTACTTCTTTGGAAGAACTTCTCTTTAGATTTTCAGCTTTGCCAGTGTCTTATCTGGTAAGTCTCTTCTAGTGTAGTAACAGTTCATATTTCGAGTCATGATTAAATCCAAGAGATGGCCAATGATAACCCTTCTTTCTTCTCCAAACCTTTTCCAGGCATGTGGTATATACAAACAATATTACCAACTTCACTTTTTCAAGAATAGCATGCAATGAATGCTCTCTGACATGAGGAACCAGGAACAATTGACTCCTTCAGTGTTTATTGTTTCTGGAAGTATTATACTCTATCATCCTTGCCAGCTACTTAGTATAGCAGCCAGTGTAGTGCCATGACCTGTGAGATGCAGTGGCCCCAAACAAAAACATGGAAGACAGAGGTTGAGCAATCCTGCTCTGGTGTGTATAGAGAGTAGTCTGAATTCTCTTGTTTGAGTGGCTTCATAAGATATTGCACATTATAAATCTACAATTATTTGTTTATTGTTTGGCTATGCTTTTTAATTTTCAAATAAGCCCTTTTTGCATCAATGAGCTCAGTACAAAAAGTGCTTATTTAACAAAAGCTAAATATTAATTTATATTTCTCAATAAGGTTGATGAAGATACATGTTATTTGCGTAAGTGTATTAACATTTGCCATCCACTATGGATGTCCTAGAAATAACATTAACCACAAGAAAACAGAAGATATAAATCTATCAAAATATCACTTCAAAACTGAGTGCTTAACTAGAGAAAACTAAAGATGATAATATAAGATATGTAGATGCAGAAGGTGGATGATGTTACCATTCTGTGAATACTGGCTTTTCACTTAGGTCAACTGACTACTCATCTAAATTAATTTCACTCATTTTTCAAGTCAAGTTTTTTCATATATGCATGAAAAGTATATCAACAGCTGTTAATGTGTTACTTTAGTTGGTAGAAGTAAGATTTTATATAATTAAATTATAGAGGAGTTTTTTTTCCTCCACTTAACTCAATTTGAACCACATCTTAATTTTTCATCTTGCTAGTGAAATCAAAGTGAAGTTTTTGGAAATTCATTCTATCTGATTCAGAACATCAGATCGTATTTTTATTCTTATTATGAATTCAGTTAAAATAATAAAAAATGAATATAATATTACTTACTTTGTAATAATAACATGAATAAAAATTATTCTGGAGCACAGAATAATGTAAAAATATGTTATCAAATTAAGCACCCTATTTGTTGGGAATGTAAAAGGAGGCAGCCTCTATGGAAACCAGTATGGCAGTTCCTCAAACATTAAAAACATGACTATCATATGATCCAGCAACTCTGTTTCTGAGTATCTATCTGAAAATAATGGAAATATTTACTCAAAAAAAAGTATCTACTGCCCCTATGTTCATGTTAGAATTATTCACAGTGCTAAGATACAGAAACAAATGAAATGTCCATTTACAGATGATCAGATAAAGAATATGTGGTATATACATACAATGAAATATCATTCAGCCTTAAAAAGGAAAGAAACCCTACTATATGCAATAACATAGATGAACCTGGAGGACATTATGCTAAGTGAAATAAGCCAGTCACAAAAATAATAAAGGAAACACAAACAAACAACCCCCCCCAAAAATAAACAACAAAACAACAACCAAAAAACCCCGACCCCCGCAAACCCAAAACTGCATGATTCCACTTTCCACTTATATAAAGCATATAAAATAGTCAAACTCATAGAAGTAGAGGAGTGGTTCCCACAGAGAAAGGGGAATGCGGAGATGCTGTTTTAACTGGTATAAAGTTTCAGGTACATGAGATGAATAAATTCTCAAGATCTGTTGTACCACATAGTGCCTATAGTTAACAATATTGTATTGTACACTTAAAAATTGGTTGAGTAGGGGTGCCTGGGTGGCTCAGTGGCTTAGGTGTCTGCCTTCGGCTAGATTATGATCCCAGAGGGCTGGGATCATGTCCTACATCCAGCTCAGCGCAGAGCCTGCTTCTCTCTCTGCCAGCCACTCCCCCTGCTTGTGCTCACTCACGCTCTCACTCTCTTGCTCTCTCTCTCTCTGACAAATAAATAAAATCTTTAAAGAAAAATTGGTTGAGTAGAAACCATAAGTTTTATTACCACAATAAAAAGCTTATAAAAACATTAAAAGTACACTTACAAGTAGTTGTATTACGAGAGTAGGGGAATCACAAAATGTGATGATGTTAATATTGAATAAAATGATACTTCAGCACCTAGTGGCTCAGTCAATTAA
Source organism: Spilogale gracilis (assembly GCA_004023965.1). Taxonomy (NCBI): domain Eukaryota; kingdom Metazoa; phylum Chordata; class Mammalia; order Carnivora; family Mephitidae; genus Spilogale; species Spilogale gracilis. Next base: position 69,224 of record PITA01006968.1, on the reverse strand, counting down.
GCGTCCAACCCTTGATTTTGGCTCAGCTCACGATTTCCCCCACCTTGCTCTCTCTCTCTCTCAAAAAACAAATAAAATCTTCTAACGAAATAAATAAAATGATACTTCAGACTGTGAATACATAGCTTCTATTTGTTAACCACCATAAAAATGAATCTTATAGTTATTAATCTTTGAATCTCTATTTTTAAATCAAATTAGATGTTTTATTTTATTTTTTTAAAGATATTATTTATTTATTTGACAGAGAGAAACACAGCTACAGAGGGAACACAAGCAGGGGGAGTGGGAGAAGCAGGCTTCCTGCCGAGCAGGCAGCCCGATGTGGGGCTTGATCCCGGTCTCCGGGATTATGACCTGAGCCGAAGGCAGTTGCTTAACCAACTGAGCCACCCAGACGCCCCTCAAATTAGATGTTTTAAAATGACATTCAACTTTAATATGAAATTTTTCTTATAAAGTTTGACTATATTTTATCCAAACGTCTTTGGAAAACTTTAATCAAAGTATTCCACCAAGGGAACGCTAAACTTCAAGTTCTGATGATTTATGGCAAATAAAATTTGTAAAAACAGAGCTTGCAAACAAGCTCATCTTTATAAAACCTATGGAGTACCCAAAGAAATGTGACCTCTAATGGCACACAAGATTTATTTTTGAAATATCTTTGATTATTCTGATTTGTGGGAAGAATATTTTTATAAAGAACATTTAAAAATAGATATATTTAAACTAAAAATTAGTTATATTTGTATTCTCTGGGATGAAATAAAATTGATATGGTCTATAATTCTGCAAATCTTAATTTGCTGAAAATTTCAGAATATTTATAAGTTGAAACAACTTACTTCATAATTTATAAGGTATTTATTACACAGATACTCTAAATGGAGGTAAAAAAATAGCATGAAAATACTCCACCTAAAATTTTTCTATATTATAGTAAAAAAATAATTGAGCAATTAAGTTATTTTGTTGATCTTATAAGCTAAAAATTGAATATACAAAGTTGGGTTTACTATGCAGGCTGGGCAAGAGACATCATTTTGACAGAGTTTCAGTCTGTCTTAAATGGGGGAAGTTAGGGGGAAGGGTACGCACAGGATTTCAGGAACTGTAGTTAGTTATGGATGGTTTTATGGCAGAAGTTAGCAAGAACAGTCTTGGCAGAGATTTGTCAGATTTATAAACAAGTGTAACTTGCTGGAATAGTCAGTGGTCTTTGAAATATAAGGATCTGTGTGCTGTTAGTGCTACTATTATCTTAGCTTGAGAAATCATAAAATGTTGCAACATTTTATTTGTACTTGGATTGTGTTGCAGGTAAGGGCTTAATATAGTTAATGTCTTTGACAAGTCCCAGTCTTTTCCTTTCTTTCTTTCCTCCCTTCCTCCTTCCCTCCCTTTGTCCCTCTTCCTTTCTTTCTCTCTCCCTTTCTTTCTCCTTTCCTTTCCTTTCCTTTCCTTTCCTTTCCTTTCCTTTCCTTTCCTTTCCTTTCCTTTCCTTTCCTTTCCTTTTTCCTTTCCTTTTTCCTTTCCTTTTTCCTTTCCTTTTTCCTTTCCTTTTTCCTTTCCTTTTTCCTTTCCTTTTTCCTTTCCTTTTTCCTTTCCTTTTTCCTTTCCTTTTTCCTTTCCTTTCCTTTCCTTTCCCTTCCTCCCTTCCTCCCTTCCTCCCTTCCTCCCTTCCTTCCTTCCTTCCTTTTCTTCTTTCTTTCTCAGATTGTCATTTCCTGCTTCAAGTCTCATTTCCATATCAATAAATGTACATCTACATACACAAAAAGTTAGTGACAGAATATCCCAAATGTTTGAATAAACCATAACTTATTTAACCATGCACTACTATTGAGCACATAGATGATTTTCATTTTGTTAATGTTCGACATTGCTTATCCTTGTACATATATCAACTGAGGATTTACCCAGTTATCTCCTTAAGATAAATTCCTAGAATTGGATTGCTAGGTCAAAGAGAATAAATTTTTTATTTTTTAAAAGACTTTTTATTTATTCGTTTGAGAGAGAGAGAAAGAGCACAAGCAAGGGGGAGGGGCAATGAGAGAGAGAAAGAGAGAGAGACGCAGACTCCCTGCTGAGCAGGAAGCCCCTCACAGGGCTCAATCCCAGGACCCCAGGATCATGACCTAAGCCAAAGGCAGATACTTAACTGACTGAATCACTTAGGTGCCCCAGAAAAGGAATTTTTAAAAGAAGCTTTCTGATAAAAATGACCAAAGCCCTCTCCAGAGACAGTGTCAGCGAGTACTGTTTTTTTGGTTTCCCTCTGCCAGATCAAGACTAATTCATTTATTTATTAATTCAACAAATATTTACTGAATGTCTATTATGTGTCAGGTATTAAAATACCGATGTTGATGACTTACACAGTCTTAGTCTTTATGAATCATGGTATTAGAAAAGTTGGAAGGGCTTAACATGTGCCCTTAGAGTGTGGTGGCTCCACCTCACTCAGTGAAGCATGGAGAGGTCTGGCAAGAGCTGCCTAGTAAGAGGCAGGAGAAGAGAGTCACACAGAGAGTAGCTGCCACTTCTAATACTGGCAGGGTGACAGGGTGTTTGATATTTCCTGTGAGCCATATAGATAGACACTAAAGAAGGACGAACTGTCTTGAGGATTGCCTGCATGGCTGAGAGGAACCTAACAAAAAAAAAAAAAAAAAGACTGGAGGCAAACTACTAGAGGTAGGAGCAAAACTGGGTTGGGAATGAGTTGTATGAAGTCAGAAGAGTGACTCATGTGTGTCAGGGAATGGCATAGAACCGGACAAAATCGGCAAAGGGAATCTCAGAAGAAACCAATGACATTCCTTGAGAGACAGAGAGAGAGAGTTGGCATGCGGATGCCTCACCTAACAGAAGGTATCACCAGCCAAGTTACAGCAATCTCACTCTCATAAGTCTCTATCTATTCTCTGTTAAAATTTTCCTTTCTAAAGCTGGAAGAGCAACAAGGGGAGAATTGAAAAGCTGACCATGTCCCCATTTCTTCCCTACATGTCCCCCTGATAGTCAGGCCTGAGCCAGGGCACGAAAACAGCTTTGAATAAAATTAAAGTTTAAAAATTTAATTTAGTTGAGGCTAAAATTTTTGTTATCTCAAGCTGAGGTGATTCCTATAGCTCAGAATTAATGCAAAACTATAGTATCTGCTTGAGATATAGCAAAGGGCAGTGAAAGAGATCTAGCAGAAGACATCTGAAGGCAGAAATAGGTAGAAATAAAGCTGTTTTATAATTGGTACTTTATAGTACTACATAGTACTTTAACAAGGTTGCTCTATGCAATCAACTGGTTAAATAGGCAATTATAATAAAATCAGGAGCTGCTATTGAAGTAAAGTCAGCTATGTCAGCTATATATAATCAGTTATACAAGAAGGGTACTAACCTAGACTTCAAAGCTCATGAAGGTTTCCTGTGAAATGCAATTTTGCAATTTAATTGAAAACTGAAAATGGAGCTGAAAGAGGCCTGACTGTGGGAACTGGGTACTATTGGAGTAGGAAGTGAACAAGCCTCTCCTTTCTGGGATGCAACCAGCAAAGCAGGAGTAAGAAATGTACTTTCAATGTAATATCTCACTTTCAAGAATTTCCAGATGCTTGGGTACAGTTAATAGGAACAGATTAGAACACATTCTCTGTTACTCTAACAATATTCCTACAGTAAAATGAATAAATGCCTCATAAGCCACTTGCTTCTGTAACACCTTCCTCCTAGTGTGGCAAAAAGAATATAAGCAAAGAGTTACCAATATATGTAGGGCTGGATGAGTGAACAAAAACTGGAAGTTGAAGGTATTGGAACCCATACTTAAATGCAGATTTTATCTTGAGGACAACAGAAACTATTAAAAGATTTTAAGCATGAGAGTTGCTCTGATTGCAATGAAAAAATTGGAGAAAATGTCAGGTGCAGATCGACTACTTAGGAGGTCATAGCAATAATTTGGCTGAGAAATTAAGAGAATCAGATCTAAGGTATTAGCAGTAAGGATATAATTGGGTTTATAACTGGAGGTAGAATAGCCAGAACTTAAGTGGCAAGTTGGAGATAGAGGAAATAAAAGAATGCTTGGCAGTGGGGTGTTAAGGGGGCCCTGCTATAGCTTACTAATCCCATGGCACATAGTCAACAGAAATCAGAAGGAGAAGGCCACACATAAATTTTTAAAATAGTAACTTCTACGTGTAAACACAGCCATATGTTGTTCTAGAATTTGACACAACAGAATAGTATCATTCTGCTGAGAGGATTAAGAAGAGGAAAAGGGAAGATCTTGGAGAAGGGAAGAGTGCATTTTGGGAAAGAAGTATAATTGAGAGGGAGTTGTTTGGGAGCATTATTTTTCCTGTGATTCTGTTAGTCCTTTCCATTACCTACTGGAAGGTATGTCAAGTTTCAACCAGTTTCCAGGATATGAAACCTAGAATTGTGTCATGACCAAGCTTGTATGAAATTCTCTACTAGATTTTCTTCAATATCAAAAGATATTCCTGGGAAAGGGAGTGGGCAGGCTGTACATACTGTAGGCTGTTGTATGGTTAGGTTGTCAGAAGACACCTCAGAGTAGAGGTCACCATCCTCTCAGCTATTGATATTAGCTAGCAAGGATATGCAATATTCTGAAAACCTGTGATATGGGAGGAAGGAAGATGGTAAGAGGCATTGATAAAAGAGGTTTGTACTCTGATCCCAACACTGGCATTAGGATATGTTCTATATACGTTTTGACTCTAGGACCAATAGCCACTCTCTATCTTTTTAGATACTCCATGAGTTAAGCAAAGATTGTTGGGGCGAGTGGCTACTTCAGGATCCCTGGAGTCTAAGTGATCTCATTGATGAAAAGCAGACTCTGGTCCTGTCACCTCAGCTGCAGATGCTTTCAGCTCATTTTAAGTTGAGGGACCAAGTTCAGGCTGGAGATGGTAAGGTTATTTCCTTAGTTTGTAGAGACACTGTAAGGCTCATCTGATGAAATTACATGCATTAGTTGCTCAGGATTCTCAGGGTACCTGAGAGTATTAACAGAGGACTGATGCTGACCCTGGATTAAAGAAATTTTCTTTTACTTTCTAATCAAATGGTTGATTGACTCTGTTGTCTTTATGTGTTCTTTTAACTTTCTGGGGCAATAGAAAAAAAGTTAAAATATGTTTATGGCTCATTTTCAGTAAAGGAGAGCAATTAACTTAAGTATTTCACCCTAATTTTAAATGAAAATTTAGAAGTATATATTTACACAGCATGGATAAGTATTTTTTACTGAGAACTTTAAATTTGATAAAAGAAGGAATCAAAATCTTTTTATTCTAAAAAGGTGACTATATAAGCTTGATTTTAATTAATAATATTATTATTTGCAAGGAAGCAGCTCAGACTGAAGTTTTTTTCTTGCCAACTAAAAGTAAATGGGTTCTGGAATTATTTTTAGGTGCAATTTGCACATCCTCAAAAACACAGTGACTAAGTTAAACATGCATGAACAAGCAAACAACAACAATAAACAAGCATGAAATAAGATTTCAATACTCAAGAAGTAAATTATCTTATAGGTCTTGGTTTATGACTTTTTAATTGTCACAGCTGTTAATAAAATCTTTTAGTCATCATTATAGCTATGTTTCTTCAAATATGAATGGCTTTAAAGTCTCTAAACTCTGTTCTTCACACTGTATATTCTCTTTTCTTTGGGACATCATGTTATTTAGTATAAAAAAGAGTCATTTTGAATTTTAATATGGGCCATACTGAAATGATCTGTGATTCATGACTCATGATCCAAAATTCTAACACCTTCTAACTGCACTGTATAAAATCTTAAAACATCCAAAGATAATATCATATGTTGCCAGTTGGTTGAGGGTTATCTTGCTGATATTTTCACCCTACCTCTTAGTTTCTCTCCAGTGCCTTCTGTAATGCTTAAATTTATTGTTGAAAGTGTCCATGGACACCTACCAATAATATAAAAATATGTAGAATTTTGAAAAAAAAGGTAATGTAACTGCTAGATAAGTTTAATGTCTGATTGCATATCCCTTTATCTCTGGTAAATGTTATTGTAGATTATTTTCAATGGTTCACCAGGTAAAATGTATGTGCATTAGAAATTAAAGACATTACAGCAATCCTCCAGTTATTTAATATTTTATATTATTTATATAGACAAATACACAAGGACAGCTGTATATGGTGCCAGATATTATACCCGTATATCAAAATTTGGGTTGAATGCTATGCATTACAGGTGTAGGCACTGAAAGGAATGATTATTGGTGGCAAGAGAAATGAAAGAAGGCTTCATAAGAAGACTTAAAATTGGCTTTGAGAAATGGATAGAATTTATGACAGCAGAGTGGCAATGTGTTTATAAGGCTAGGAATTAAACAGGTACAAAGTGTTTTTGTGGAGAGGTGAAGACATCAATCAATGCATATTTAAGGGATGCCAGTTTTAGGTACAATGGGAAATAACATCTAGAAGAATGAGGTCACATGTTCATATTGCTGCTAGCTCTGAAAAACAGTACTCTATACATTTTTTCCACCATTCAATTCAATAGAAATTATGTATCTACATTGTAGGGCAATGCATTAGGCCAAGGGAATATCTGTGAGACAGTGTTGGGAAAATGGTAATTAGTTTGGCAGAATCAAAATGGTGTGTAGCACAGTTATTCCAACATTAGCCTACAGAAAATAGGTATTTATTAAAAAATCATCACATGTAGCAACTTTCTAGAAGAAACAGAAACATTTTAGAGTGTCAAATAATGCACTATACTAATCAGGATGATTTGTCGTTTTTAGACCATAAGCAGGTTCTCTAACAATTTATTCTCACTTCTGAATCATCAATGTTGCTCTTAGACTGCTCTCATTTGCTGATTTGTATAGCGTGAGTTATGCTCACAAATATATATTGCTTTTCTTCTAGGTAGTCTTCCTGGCCAACTTCTTTATCTTTGATTGCTCAGCTGTCATATCTTCTCATTCTCTAATTTACATTTTCTCAAAAAATAGAGAAACGTTCCATTACTGAACAAACTGTAAGTTTCTATTATGTTCAGGAATGCTTCTTTCTTTTATTACAAAGCTTTTCAAAACATAATGCAAAAAAATGTATTTTCCACTGTCAGTGGGTGTGAGGATGAGGAAAGGATGGAAGGAATTAGGAAATATATTTACATAGCAGAAGCAGAAGTGCTTAATATGTATAAAATATAAAGTAACAGTCCAATCCTTCTTCAATTATACTTGTTAAGGTCTTTTTCTTTTCCTATGAATAAAACTAGGAACGGAACAATACATTATAGAAGTAACGGAGTTATGCCATTGCCCACATTTTAGATGAAAGTAGTATAAAGTATGATTTCAGAAGGAATTGGCTCTGACATTCTTCAATGCAAATATACTATATAACAGGTATCAATATTTTGTGATATTAGTAGTGACCAACTGGGCATTTGTGGGTTTGTTGTAAGAAAATAAATTTTAAATGACAGCCTAACAGCTGCTGAGATACAACCTTGCAGGTTAGCAGGTGACGGGTTAACTTCTTACAGGAAAGAACTGTTTTCCATTTTCATTCACCTAGGAAATAGGTTAGAGTAACTGAACAAGGCTGAAGTCCCGAGGCTTTCCAAGGGGCATAAGGAGAAAATATAATTTGTGAAAATTAGAGGCTAATTATCTCCAGCAATGAAATAGTGACCAGATGTTTTCTTGTACATAAAGTGAGAATTTGAGGACAGTTCAATGGAGTTAATAGTCAATGTTTTTTAAAGGCTATAAATTCCTCATATTATGCTGATTTGGGATATAATTTCTGATTTGATTGAGAGATCTTCTTGTAAAATTCTTAAAAAATGGTAAAGGAAAATGCCTGAAGACAACACACTTGCTTTAAAAAGACTCTTCAGCTTTTCATAATTTAGTAATTTCTGCATGAATAAACTATGAAAACTGGTAACAGTTTCATTTGCTAAGATATAGATTACTCATGAAAATTGGATACTGCACACAGAAAATAATTTTTGTTACTACTTTCCAGGGTATGCTGTAGGTAAGAAGTAAAAAGATAGAGCATCATTCCCTTAATGTTTGACCAAAAGGACTAATGTGGTACTTTTATAGATCTTAAAGGAACTAGGTAAGTGAACTTTATAAAATAGTGCAATGAGGAAATTTAGAGTACCTTAGAAATTTTTTTTCTAGTCATGTTGGTTATCTTAAATGTGCATAGAATAAAGAAAGGTTTTTAAGAATAAGCATTCCATTTAGGAAGATACAGAAGGGAAAGAAAATCGACACATAAAATATCCAAGATTAATCTAAGTTTTATAATTGCATCTTTTATGATGAGAAAAAATAGCTAAATATATTTTGTGACAATTTGGCTTGGAAGTGACCAGTTCAGGTTGTAGTTATTACCCTCACTAAAAAAAATGATAATCAGTTCTTAGAACCATAAAGGCCACCAAGTCTATCATTGACTGCTTCTCAAGGTGGAATTATCTTCTTTGTTAATTTCTCTGTGGCATTAATTAAATTCTTCTGATATTCACACATTTCAAATATTATCCATATAGGTAAATACTAATTTAAAAATCATGTTCTCATTAATGTAAACAAAATTTGAAATCTGCCATGATTGATTAGCAGAGTCAGGAATTGAAAAAGTGGAAGAAATGGTAGGGTCATGTTAACAAATTTACATAATCAGATACCAAGTATATTAATACTTGCTTCTAAGGTTACCTTTATATAAGGGAGGTTCTGTCACGAAGGTAGATATGCCAAAGTTCTCAAAAGATAATGGATTCCAATATTTCAGGCTAAAGGCTTACTTAGCATTACATAAATAAGTCCATAATTGTGTCACTTCTTTGGTTTCCTAACATGCAAAATCTATATAAATACTATTATCACTTTTTTCAACTTATTTGATTGGATATGATGTGATTAAGTTAAAGAGGATTCAGCTTAATCAACAGTTCCCTGGTCCTCATGGCCTGCCAGTCCACATTTGCCTCATCTTTGAACCCTAAATAGGAGAAATCTAAATATTTCTGGTTTTATTACCCAGCATTAAATCAGAGTTGTGTTGTAAGTTTTATTCTTTCTTCCTTAGTTGCAATAATAGAGTCTCCATATCATTCCTTGCAGATCTGCTCAGAACTTTGGATCTTGAAACTACTCTGCATCATTCTATTTTTGCATCATATATCCAGCATTACTTTGTGCATTGAATTTTTAAAAATCCATAAAATACTGTCATAAATTCTAATCTTATTATCATAGTTGTGCCTTTATACTCTCATTTTTTGTTATTTTCACCACATCTCTCTCTCATCTAGTAAAGAGGACGATTATAAAATAAATATGCCAAAGCCACAGCTTTCTTATAAGCAACATAATGGCTAAATTAAAACATTAATATAAAAGGTTAAAATATATCCATCATATCAAATAATATCTTATTGTCATTAATATATAAAAAGTATAGATGTCTGGCTCAGAAGGGCAACATGGCAGAGAAGTAGGAGACCCTGTTTCAAAAGGTCTCCTGAAGTGAGCTAAACTATCTACCAGGACAATCTGAACACCCTTGAAATCAGCCTGAAATGTAAGACTACACACTTCTGGATCTCCACGGGGGCAGAAGAACATCAGCAGAAAAGTAAAGTGGAGTGGAAGTGCTCAGACTGATTTCAGAGGAGAAATAGGAGGGGGAGGCAGCCAACAGAAGCAACCCATTGGAAAGTAATACCCCAATATGAAAGTGCCCTGTGCTCAGGGACCAGCATCAACTTGCAGTCTGGTTAAAAGCACTCAAAAGCAAAGGGTCTTCACCGCTGGCAGGGATAGAAAACTACGACACTGGGCCAGGGATAGAAAGCGCAACCTGGCACTGCGTGGAAGGGAACTGGGGGGGGCAGAGTATCTTTAAAACTGACACTTTTTTTTTCCACCGCTTTTTTTTTTTTCCACAGCTTGGGCCAGGTGCACAGCAAATTCTGCAGATTTCCGCACGACCTGCGGGGCTGCGGGATCTCAGTCCTTCCTGCATGGGAGTGCACTACAGAGACTCTCTGGGCAGAGACAAGGTTGCAGGATCCGAAATCGGTTGCCTTTTCCCGGGCTCATGAGTGAAACAACAAGCTGGGGCCTCGGGCCCCATTCTGACTAGGGGCTGTGGGTACGCCTGGTTGTGAGAAATGGCAAGACAAAGGGGAAAATATGGAGAGACTCTGTGTGCCCTGCACCATTGAGAAGGCTGCTAACTGAAACCTCTCTCTGAGATGGAGGTCTGGGTGCAGACATCTGACTTTCTGAAAAGCGGCAAAAAGCCACAAAAGAACAAATCCTCCAGAGAACAAAAGCCTGAAAATCTGGTTGCCATGGAGCCCAGCCCTAGAAAGGGGGTGGAGAGACTCAGCCCAGGTACAATGGACTGAAAAACAGTTCAGCAGGCCCCTCCCCCAGAAGGCAAGCCAGAAGAACAAGAGGACAACACGAAAACTGTAAAACCCCAACATCAGGGGAAAGGCAATATATTAAGCTCCTGGTACTACCCCAAAAGCAGTATGCTTTGTAGATACAGCTTTTCACTTTATTTTCTTTTTAACTTTTTTCTATTTTTATTTTTTAAGTTTTCATTTTATTTTAAAATTTATTCTCATGGTTTTTGTTCTTTTATTTTTTAACCCACTTATTATTACATGATGCTTAATACAACACTCCATAATAACTTTTTACCTTGAACTTTTTTCAAACACATATCTGTATTTTGTTGTTGTTGTTGTTGCTTCTTCTGTTTGTTTTTTCTGCTTTTTTCCTTTTTTCTCTCCTCTTTCCTTTATTCTTTTTTCTTTTAAATGTACATATAATTATAAGCTTCAAGGTAATCCTTCATTTCTATTCAATGCTACACCTATATACAAACTAGTTTTAATCTCCCTATATCTTTAGAAAGTGGACTCCTCTAACAATAATAATAAGACACACCCAGGAGGATCTGAAATACTTTCCTTGCACACAACAAAGGTTCACACTCACCTTCCCATCCTATTCTTCCATCAATGTTTCTGTTTAATTGTTTTTGCCTTTGTAATATATAAATACTTGTCTTGGGGGCCACTTGGGTTTGGTTTAGCTTTTTGATCTCTTCAACTTTCTTTTACTTTTGATGGTCTTTTTCTTTACTCTGTTGTAGTTTTGTACCATATAAATCCTACATTGAAGCCCATTCTGGCCATGTTTTTTCTTGCTTCTTTTCTCTTTTTCTCTGTCTTTTTTCTTCCTTCTTCCTTTTCAGTGGTGACTTTTGATTGCTTGGAAACCTTCCAATGAGCAACTCACCTAGATAGTGTTTGATATATTCAGCTATACATCCCCTCAACCACCCCTCTCCAAAATGACTCAGAAGAGGAACAACCAACAGAAGAAAAACCCAGAGACTGCAACCCCTGTCACAGAATTACTGGAAATAAACATAAACAATATAACAGAAATGGAATTCAGGGTAGCAATCATCCAAGTAATGGCTAAGTTGGAAAAGAACATTAGTGGCAAGATAGAAGCTCTAAGGACAGAAGTGAAAGCCGAACTGGCAGAGGTTAAAAAGGCTAAATTAGATGCAATCTAATTTAAATATGCTAACAGCCAGGGTAGGTGAAGCTGAAGATCATATTAGTGATTTAGAAGACAGATGGATTAAGAAGGAGAAACGAGAGAAGTCTTGGAACAAACAGCTAAAATCCCATGAAAATAGAATTAGGGAAATAAATGATGCCATGAAACGCTCCGATCTCAGAATTATTGGAATCCCCAATGGAGTTGAGAGAGAGAGAAGCCTAGAAGATATAGTCAAACAAATCATGGATGAAAATTTCCCTAATTTGGTGAATGAAACAAGTGTTCATGTCCTAGAGCCAGAGAGGAAACCCCCCAAGATCAATGAGGTGAGAAAAACCTCCAAGCACATAATTGTGAAATTCATGCATCATAAAATCAAAGAGTATGTCTTAAGGGAAGGTAGGGGGAAGTGATCTCTTATGTATAGAAGGAGGACCAACAGAATAACATCAGACCTATTCACAGAAACCTGGCAAGCTAGAAAGGGCTGGCAAGACATATTCAGGAAATTAAATGAAAAAAATATGCAACCAAGGATAACATAACCAGAAAAGTTGACTTTCAAAATGGGAGGAGGAGAGATAAAGAGCTTCCAGGACCACCAAGGTCAAAAAGATTATGTGACCACCAAGCTAGCACTACAAGAAATATTAAGGCGGGGGGGGGATTCTATAAAAGAGAAATGAACCCAAGAGTTACACAAAACAGAAATTTACAGAGGAAATCTATAGAAAGATGAACTTTACAGGCAACATGATGTCAATAAAAATGTATCTATCAATAATCACTCTCAATGTGAATGGCCTAAATGCTCCAATAAAAAGGCACAGGGTTGTAGACTGGATAAAAAGATAAGACCCATCCATATGCTGTTTACAAGAGACACATTTTGAGTCTAAAGACACTTCCAGATTGAAAGTGAAGGGATGGAAGACTATCTTTCATGCCAATGGACCTCAAAAGAAAGCCGGAGTAATGATTCTCATATCAGACGAATTAGATTTTAATCTAAAGACTGTAGTCAGAGACACAGAAGGACACTACATCATTCTCAAAGGGTCTATCCACCAAGAAGATCTAATAATTATAAATATTTATGCCGCCAACATGGGAGCAGCCAACTACATAAGCCAACTGTTAAGCAAAATAAAGAGTCATATTGATATGAATACATTAATTTTAGAGATATTAACACTCCACTCTCAGCAATGGACAGATCATCTAAACAGAAAATCAACAAAGAAACAAGAGCTTTGTATGACACATTGGACCAGATGGATCTCATAGATATATTCAGAACATTCCACCCTAAAACATCAGAACACTCATTCTTCTCGAGTGCACATGGAACTTTCTCCAGAATAGACCACATACTAGGTCACAAGTCAGGGATTAACTGATACCAGAAGATTGAGATTATTTCCTGCATATTCTCTGACCACAATGCCTTGAAAATGGAACTCAACCACAACAAAAAGTTCAGAAGAAAACCAAACACTTGGAAGCTACAGACTATCCTGCTCAAGAATCTCTGAATCAACCAGGAAATCAAAGAAGAACTTAAATACTTCATGGAAACCAACGAGAATGAAGATACATCAACCCAAAATGTATGGGATACAGCAAAGGCATACATAGACATCCAAGCCTCACACAAAAAAAATTGAAAAATCCCAAATACACCAACTGTCATTACATCTTAAAGAACTGGAATATCAACAACAAATTAAACCAACCCCACACACAAGATGAGAAATAATTAAGATTAGAGCAGGGACCAATGAATTAGAAACTAGAGATATAGTAGAACACATCAACGAAACTAGAAGCTGGTTCTTTGAAAGAATTAATAAGATCAATAAACCATTGGCCAAACTAATCCAAAAGAAAAGGAAGAAGACCCAAATTAATAAAATTATGAATGAAAGGGGAGAGATCACAACTAACACCAAGGAAATAGAAACAATCCTCAGAAATTACTATCAACAGTTATATGCCAATAAGTTAAATAACCTAGAAGATATGGATATATTCCTGGAAACCTATAAACTTCCAAGTCTGAAATAGGAAGAAACTGACAATCTGAAGAGACCAATATCTAGTAATGAGATGGAAGCAGTGATCATAAATCCCCCAAAAACAAGAGCCCAGGACCTTACAGATTCCCTGGGGAAATCTACCAACCATTCAAAGAAGAAATAACACCTATTCTCCTGAAGCTCTTTCAGAAAATAGAAACAGAGGGAAAACTTCTAGACTCTTTCTATGAAGTGAGCATTAATTTAATCCCCAAACCAGACAAAGACCCCATCAAAAAGGAGAACTTCAGGGGCACCTGGGTGGCTCAGTTGGTTAAGTGGCTGCTTTCGGCTCAGGTCATGATCCTGGAGACCCGGGATCAAGACCTACATCGGGATTCCTGCTCTGCAGGAAGCCTGCTTCTCCCTCTCTCACTCCCCCTGCTTGTGTTCCCTCTCTAGTTGTGTTTCTCTCTGTCAAATAAATAAATAAAATCTTTAAAAAAAAGAGGAGAACTTCAGACCAATATCTCTGATGAATATGGATGTCAAGATTCTTTTTTTTTTTTTATTGTTACTAAAATTTTTTTCCCCAGTGTTTCAAGATTCATTCCCCATTCCCCACACCCAGTGCTCCATGCTTTAGGTGTCCCCAGTACCCACCACAGGCTCTCCCATCCCTCCACCCCCTCCCTTCAAGTCCCTCAGTTTGTTTCTGTGTTCAAAGTCTCTGTTGTTTTGTTTCCCTCCCTAGATTACCCTAGTTCCCATTTGCTTTCCTTCTGCCACTGTCCTCCAGTTTGCCCCTCATGCACCGCAAGTAAGTGAGACCATGCGATACTTGACTTTCTCTTCTTGGCTTATTTCACTCAGCATAATCTCTTCCAGTCCAGTCCATGTTGCTTGGATGTCAAGATTCTTAACAAGATCCTTGCTAATAGGATCCAACAATACATTAAAAAGATTATCCACCACGACCAGGTGGAATTTATCCCAGGAATGCAAGGGTGGTTCAACACTCGCAAATCAATCAATGTGATACAACAAATTAATAAGAGAAGAGAGAAGAACCACATGGTACTCTCAATTGATGCAGAAAAAGCATTTGGCAAAATACAACATCTGCTCCTGATTAAAACTCTTCAAAGTACAGGGATAGAGGGAACATTTCTCAGCCTTATAAAATCTATCTATGAAAAACCCAAAGCGAATATCATTCTCAATGGGGAAAAACTGATAGCCTTCCCTCTGAGATCAGGAACAAGACAAGGATGCCCACTCTCACCACTATTGTTCAACATACTGGTAGAAGTCCTAGCAACAGCAATCAGACAACAGAAAGAAATAAAAGGTATTCAAATTGGCAAAGAAGAAGTCAAACTCTCTCTCTTTGTAGTGACATGATACTCTATGTGGAAAACCCAAACGACTCTACCCAAAACTACTAAAACTCATACAGCAATTCAGTAATGTGGCAGGATACAAAATCAATGTACAGAAATCAGTCACATTCTTAAAGACTAACAATGAAAATATAGAAAGGGAAATTAGAGAATCGATTCTGTTTACTATAGCACCAAAAACCATAAGATACTTAGGAAGAAACCTAACCAAAGAAGTTAAGGATCTGTACTCAAGGAACTATAGAACAATCCTGAAAGAAATTGAAGAAGACACAAAAAGATGGAAGAGTATTCCATGCTCATGGATTGGAAGAATAAACATTGTTAAAATGTCTATACTGCCCAGAGCAATCCATACCTTTTTTTAAAAGATTTTATTTATTTATTTGACAGAGAGAGAGATCACAAGTGGGAAGAGAAAAAGGAGGAAGCAGGCTCCCCTCCCTGATGCGGGCCTCAGTCCTAGGACCCAGAGACCATGACCTGAGCCAAAGGCAGAGGCTCTAACCCACTGAGCCACTCAGGTGCCCAGATCAATCTATACTTTCAATGCCATCCCAATCAAAATTCCACAAACATTTTTCAAAGCGCTGGAAAAAAACAATGCTAAAATTTATATGGAACCAAAAAAGACCCTGAATTGCTAAGGAATTGTTGAAGAAGAAAAAAAAAATGCTGGGGGGCATCATGTTACTTGATTTCAGATTTTATTACAAAGCTGTAATCACCAAGACAGCATGGTACTGGCACAAAAACAGACAAATAGACCAATGGAACAGAGTAGAGAGTCCAAATATGGACCCACAATCTATGGTCAAATCATCTTTGACAGAGCAGGAAAAAATATCCAATGGATAAAAGACAGTCTCTTCAATAAATGGTGCTGGGAAAATTGGACAGCTATGTATAGAAGAATGAAACTAGACCATTCTCTTATGTCACACACAAAGATAAACTTGAAATGGATGAAAGACCTCAACGTGAGGCAGGAATCCATCAAAATCTTGGAGGAGAACATAGGCAGTAACCTCTTTGACAACGGCCACAGCAACTTCTTTCAAGACACGTCTCCAAAGGCAAAGGAAACAAAAGTGAAATGAACTTTTGGGACTTCATCAAAATAAAAAGTTTCTGTACAGCAAAGGAAACAGTCAACAAAACAAAGAGGCAACCTACGGAATGGGGAGGATATTTGTAAATGACACTACAGACAAAGGGCTGATATCCAAGAACTACTCAAACTCAACATTCAAAAAGAAGATGATCACATCAAAAAATGGGCAGGAAACATGAAAGGTACTTCTCCATAGAAGACATATAAATGGCTCACAGACACATGAAAAAATGTTCATCATCACTAGCTATCAGGGAAATTCAAATCAAAACCACACTGAGATACCACTTTACACTAGTCAGAATGGCCAAAATTAACAAAACAGGAAACAACAAATGTTGGAGAGGCTGCGGAGAAAGGGGAACCCTCTTACACTGTTGGTAGGAATACAAGTTGGTGCAGCCACTTTGGAAAACAGTGTGGAGATTCCTTAAAAAACTAAAAATAGAGGTACCATATAACCCTGCAATTGCACTACTGGGTATTTACCCCAAAGATACATATTAGTGAAAAGAAGGGCCACATGTACCTCAATGTTCATAGCAGCAATGGCCACAATCACCAAACTGTGGAAAGAGCCAAGGTGCCCTTCAACAGATGAATGGATAAAGAAGATATGGTACATATATACAATGAAATATTATGCCTCCATCAGAAAGGATGAATACCCAACTTTTGTAGCAACATGAACTGCATTGGAAGAGATTATGCTGAGTGAAATAAGCCAAATAGAGAAAGTAAAGTATCACATGGTTTCACTTACTTGTGGTGCATAAGGAGTAATATAGAGGGCAGTAGGAGAAGGAAAGGAGATGGAAAGTAGGGTAAATCAGGAAGGGAAGTGAAACACAAGAGACTTTGGACTCAGAAGCAAACTGAGGGTCTTGGAGGGGAGGGGTGGGGGGATTGGTGAGCCTGGTGGTGGGTACTGAGGGCACGTATTGCATGGAGCACTGGGTGTGGAGCATAAACAATGAATCTTGGAACACTGAAAATAAATAAATAAATAAATTTTTTAAAAGTACACTCATAATTTGAAAAGCCCAACTAAAAATAGGCAAAGAATAATAAAAGTAACTGACACAAAATATAAAGCCCCTAAAGATACGTTAAACTACAAATCATTAGATGGTGATGGTTTTTAAATGCTCAGTCTAAGGCATTGCTCATGAAAAGAAATTAAAACAAATATTTTCAGAGGTGGTTTGCACAATACAATAAAAATCTGCAAAAGGTCCATACAATTTGATAAAATAATTCAATTTACATATTTTTTGCTATTGAAAATAATGAATATATACAAGAATTTCTGTACAAAATTGGTAGAAAAATGTAAAAGTCTAAATAACCTCCAAATGTGTAGAATGAATAAATAATATTGTAGTAGAATCTCACAGAAAAGATGAAAGGGCATTAGAATCAAAATGCTCAAATTCAAATCCCAGTTTCTCACTTATGAACTGTGCATTTTTGAATTTAAACTTAATCTCTCTTTACCTTGGATTTCTTATCTATGAAATGTGGATAATAGTACATATCTCAAAATATTGAGGATTAATGAGATAATTCTATATGCATTTGGAACAATGTCTACCATATACAAGTGCTCATTAAAGTTTATCTATTGTTGTCTGATGAAATATTATGAAGTCGTAAAATCATGTTGTTAAGTATTAGTAATGTAAAAATTAGGAACATTACATTAAGTAAATATGCATCATATAATATTTCAGTATAATGAAGTCAATATTTTTGAATTACTTCCTAATAATTTTCCCTACTCTATAACCCAGTTTCTTTCCCTGCATGCCTTAGTCATTCATAACCTTGGGATATGGGAGAATGAATGCCACCCAGGGAAACTAAAGCACAGGCAATTTCTGATATGATGAAATTCCAGTTACCACAGTTCAGTTAAATAATACCAGATCCCAAACCAACATAATTTAACTTTCAATTATCATGGTTGGTATATTAAATGTGAGTAAGTGCATAAAATATATACTTTACCACTAGATCTTCAGTTGACAAATCGCTATGTAAATAACAGATGTGCACTGTGATCAATGACCAGTCACTAACTTCTTTCAAAGTCTGCAGATGATTAGTTACCATGCAAATGTTAGCTCACAAACAGACACTAAAATGTATAACTGTGTTCCTTCCCTGTCTCCTAGTGATAAACCTATATGACATAGCTTACACAAGCTTACTTCTGATCTCAAAAGCCACCTTGGGATGGAGGGAGGGAAAACATTTTTAAAATAACTAACAGGGAGTTTAAATTTTGAATAGAGTGAATTTTTATCAGAGATATTTTAAAACCAGGCTTGGATGGAGGTTTTATTTTTGTGCACATTTTTTAACATATTATATATTTGTAAAATTTGACCTCTCTATGATTATGTAAGAAGGCCCAGAAGAGCCAAAGTGATATTAGGAAACAGAACAAAGGCAGAAGAATTATCCTTCCTTATTTCAAAATATATTGCAAAGCTACAGTAATTAACACTTTATGGATATGACCCCTGAAATACAGGCAATAAAAACAAAAGCAAGTGGAATCACATCACATTCAAAAGCTTTTGTATAGCAAAGTAAACACTCAACAGAGTGAAAAGGCAACCAACGGAATGGGGAAATATTAATAAATTATATATCTGATAAGAAGTTAATTTCTAAAATACATCCGTCACTCCTATAACTCCATAGCCAAAAAGCAAATTAAAAATGGGCAAAGGACTTCAGTAGACATTTCTCCAGAAAAGACATATGAATAACCAGAAGGGCCATTTGAAAAGGTGACTAACATCACTAATCATCTGACAAATGTAAATAAAAACCACAATGAAAAATCACTTTACACCTGTTATAATTAGTGTATATATAATAATGATATCTCCACATACATAACATGTGTATGGATATCATGTATACACACTATATAAACATATACACATGTATATATACACACTACATGATATATATAATATAAACCATAAACAATAAACAAGAACAAGTATTAGGTTGTTGAGAAATTAGAACACTTACAAAAGAACTCTTAAAACTGAACAATAAGAAAACAAACAGTACAATTTAAAAATGGGCCAAAGACCATAGCAGATACCTCCGCAAAAAAGATGCAATGATCTTTCTCCTTGCTATTTACCTAAAGGAGTTGAAAATGTAAATTCACAAAAATCTGCCTATGGCTGTTTAAAGCAGTTTATTCATAATTGCCAAAACTTGAAAGCAACCAAGATGTCCTTCATTAGGTCAATGGATGAATAAGCTATGGTACATCCAGACAATGGAATATTATTCAGTATTAACAAGAAATGAACTATCAAGCCGTGAAAAGACATAGTGGAAACTTAAATGCATATTAGTAAGTGAAAGAAATTAACTAGGAAGCCTACATACTGTATGATTCAAACTATATGACATTCAGGAAAAGCCAAAATTATGGAGACAACAAAAAGTTCAGTGGTTGACTGTAGTGGAGGATAGGAGGTGAATAGACAGAGCTCATAGGATTTTTAAGACACTGAAAATGCTCTGCAAAATGTTATAATGATATAAAGAAGCCAAATATGTGTCTAAATCCATAGAATGTACAACACTAAGAGTGAAACCCAATATCAACTATGGATTTGGGGTGATGACGATATGTCAATGTAGGCTCATGATTGGTAAAAAAAAAAAAAAAAAAAGTACCATTCTGGTTAGTAATGTTGATAATGGGGAAGGCTATGAATGTGTAGGACCAAGAAGTATATAGGACATATCTGTACCTTCCTCTTGATTTTATTATAAACCTAAAGCTGATCTAAAACAATTAGGTCTTTAATACAATTTTATAAAGGATTTTATTTATTTGACATGTAGAAAGTGAGAGAGAGCTGAGCAAGGAGCTGGATGTGGGGCTTGATCCAAGGACCCTGGGATTATGACCTGAGCCAAAGGCAGACACCAAACTTACTGAACCATCCAGGTGCCCTACGTTTTTAATAAAATTTTTAAAAATAAGGCAATAAGTTCCCCTCCCCTCCTTTATCCTAGAACATTTAATTTAGAAAACTTGTAATTGCAAGTACTTTCTCCTCTATTTGAAATGTACATAAATACTTTCAAAAGCCAAATAGGTTTTATAACTAGGAATGTCTTTCCTTTCTTTCTTTCTTCCTTTCTTTCTTTCTTTCTTTCTTTCTTTCTTTCTTTCTTTCTTTCTTTCTTTCAAGATTTTATTTATTTATTTGATAGAGAGAAACAGAGGTAGAGAAGGTACACAAGCAGGGGCAGTGAGAGAGGGAGAAGCAGGCTTCCCATCAAGCAGGGAGCTAATGCAGGGCTTGATCCTGGGACTCCACAGTCATGACCTGAGCCAAAGGCAGATGCTTTAACAACTGAGCCACTCAGGCGCCCTGGAATTTTTTTCTTTTAAGATTTTATTTATTTATTTGACAGAAGGAGAGATCACAGGCAGGCAGAGAGGCAAGCAGAGAGAGAAGGGGAAGCAGGCTCCCTGCCAAGCAGAGAGCCTGATGTGGGGCTCGATTCCAGGACTCTGGGATCATGACCTGAGCCAAAGACAGAGGCTTAACCCACTGAGCCACCCAGGTGCCCCCCCGGAATGTGTTTCTTTCTTTCTTTCTTTCTTTCTTTCTTTCTTTCTTTCTTTCTTTCTTTCTTTCTTTCTTTCTTTCTTTCTTTC
>PITA01006968.1:35315-48210 GCA_004023965.1 Spilogale gracilis | reverse complement strand
GGGAGCCCAATGTGGGACTCGATTCTGTGGAACTCGATTCTGGGTCTCCGGCATCATGACCTGAGCCGAAGGCAGTCGCTTAACCAACTGAGCAACCAAGGCGTCCCCGGAATGTGTTTCTTAAGTACATGGGAGCATTCTCTATGAAATGGAAGCCTCAAGGGAGAGAGTACCACTATCTCTGAATTTCCGTATAAAGGTTTGTGCTTAAGATATGTAGGCACCTTGCTTCATGTTACAAAACTACCACCTAGTGTAAGGATATGAGAAATCTATTTCTCCTCTGGATAAAGCTGATTAGCTAATCTCAATTACCAGGTAAATCTAAGTTAACTATGTGTGAGAAGTAGTGCTATTAAGTCTTCTTCCTTGAGGAGTAGTTACTGTTTACCTTGACAACATGCAGTAATGGGTTGTTTCTATATAACAACTGGTTATATAAAAAGGTTGAGATTTCTTCCTGTTTTTTTTTTTTTAATCTCAGCAGATTGCCTTTGATATGTATCATATTCTGATTTAATGCGTACTCAATAATAACAGTGTTCTCTCTCTCTACTACATCTGTGGAGTGATTTTCTGGGTTGAGAGATTTGTTTTTATTTTTATTTTTTTTTAAGATTTATTTATTTGTCAGAGAGAAAGAGAGAGCACAAGCAGCGGAAGCTGCAGGCAGAGGGCAAAGCAGATTCCCTACTGAGCAGGAGCCCAATGTGGGACTCGATTCCAGGACCTTGAGATTATGACCTGAACCAAAGGCAGAACTTACTTGACTGAGCCACCCAGATGTCCTGAGATATTTGTTTTTAATTAGATTTCTCCAACACTACAAAATACTCCCCCATATAATGCTATAATTTATTTTGTTTTATTTGAAATCTAAGTTACTTTCAAAATTTTACTCATAACATTGTGATAAAATATAACACTCATATTCACCTGAATTTCTAGTTTTTTCAAACATCTTCCTAAAAAGAAATTTAGTCAAAGATTAAATTTTATTTAGCTCTTTATATACGTATAAAAGTTTCATATACTACATGTTCCTGAAAATGTATATGGAAGTAAAACCCACAAAAATCAAGCAGTAAATTTACATGGTATAACAGAGAGAATGTTCTGAGATATTAGAAAAAGAGCACATTTTTATTTTTTAAATGCTTACTTTCTTGTTCTAATATTTAAAAAATGTACATAGTTACAAAAAAATTAAACAGATTAAACATTAAATCTCAATAGGTTCATTTTCTGAAATAATTTTTTTGCCTTCCACTCTACTCTTCTGGCTTCCTCCAACTGACCCTTAGTGGACAGAGAATCTTTATAAATGTGTAGTAGAAGAGTGGGCTGATGGTAACTTTCACAAAAGAATAAAGAGCAGATTATAATGCTGCTTTTAATGCTATTTTATCACTTTTCCTAAAACTTTTCAAGTGAAGCTCTAATAAAAAACTTGCTGAAAGTGCTGCTGTAACCAGTACTCATATAAAAGCTCTAGGAAACTATGCATTTTCATCTTACTGAGGGCTATTGATTCTTACCATTTTATTATAGAAAAGTCAATCATACTCAAAAGTAGAGACAACAGTTTAATGGACTCTCATGTACTCAGCTTCTCATTTCACCTATACCCTACCCATTAGGCAGCCCGAAAGTAGTTTATTCACTTATAAGTATTTCAGTGTATATCTAAAAGAAATCTTTTAATGATGTAATTATATTGCCATTTTACTATATTATTATTTTTGCATCCAATAATATTAAAAATAATTTCTTAATGTAATTAACATTTTCCCAGTTATCTTTTTTAATTTTTTTGAAATTTGTTTAAATTGAAATCTATGTAAAGCTCACATATTTTATTTGACTGGTATGTCTTTTAAATCACTTTTTATCTGCAGATTCTCCCTATTCTTTTTCTTCCCTCAAAGTTTACCTGAAGGATACAGTTCATTTTTATGTAGAGTTTTCTCTGTACACCCTAAGTTTTGCATTGCATCCTTGTCCTGTCAAATTAACATGCCCCTGTGCTCCCCGTATAGCCTACATTTATGGTAGTTACATCTAGAAGATTGTTAAAACTCAAATTTGATATTTTAGGGCATTCTATACTTCCACAAGGAGATACATAATGTTTGGTGTGTGTGTGTGTGTGTGTGTGTGTGTGTGTGTGTGTGTGTGTGTGTACGTTTGTGTGTGAGAGTGTATATGTGTGTATGTGTAAGTATGTGTGATGTCAGCAGTCATTGGTGCTCTAGCTACATCATTTAATCACTGGAGTTTGAAAAATTATGGTATTCTAATTCTATAATTTCTGCTTTCGTGTCTTAGCTAGATTTCTATAAAAAGAAACTTCATCAGTTATTTGATTATACTAATATACAATTCACAGAGGAAAATTAACCATTGATTCACTTATTTCACTTTCCTGTATAATTATTTGATTGTCTGCCACGTTCCAAAGGTGATCAATGAACTTCTACTTTTTATTTTTTGTATTATTTTAAACTTAAAGGTTTAAGATTAATTAGAAGGGTTTTAGTACTTTGCAATCAATATTCTTGCTGATGTTCCAAGATAACTGCATTTGATCAATCAGAGCCTACAGAAGTTGGTTTCCAAGTCCTTTGACACAAATCTAGCAATCTGATAACTTCCTTGGTTTTTGGCATATTAAGATGTTTCAGGTTCAGTTTGTACACTTCTTGTGCTTAATCTAGAATCAGTCATTTTCCCCAAGGAGCTCTGGTTCCTTTTGTGAGAAAAATATATCGGATGAACACAATCTGGATATTACAGATACTCACTGCAACTGGATGTGTCATTTAACTATTTTGCTACTGATTCTTACTTTTCATTGTATATACAAACGATATCTTTATCTATTCATCTGTTGAAGGGCATGTTGGCTCTTCTCACATTTTGGCGATTGTGGCCATTGCTGCAATGAATGAACATTGGGGTACATATGGCACTTCTTTTCACTACATCTGTATCTTTGGGGTAAATACCCAGTGGTGCAATTGCAGGGTCATAGGGTAGCTCTATTTTTTTTTTTTTATTGTTACTAAATTTTTTTTCCAGTGTTTCAAGATTCATTCCCCATTCCCCACACCCAGTGCTCCCCGCTTTAGCGTAGCTCTATTTTTTAAGGAATCTCCACACTGTTTTCCAAAGTGGCTGCACCAACTTGTATTCCTACCAACAGTGTAATAGGGTTCCCCTTTCTCCACATCCTCTCCAACACTTGTTATTTCCTGTCCTGTTAATTTTAGCCATTCTAACTAAAATAAGGTGGTATTTCAATGTGGTTTTGATTTGAATTTCCCTGATGACTAATGATGATGAATGTTTTTCATATGTCTGTTAGCCATTTGTATGTCTTCTATAGAGAAGTGTCCTGTTCATGTCTTCTGCCCATTTTTTGACATGATTATCTTTTTGGGGGGTGTAAAGTATGAGGAGTTCTTTATAGAGCTTGGATATCAGCCCTTTGTCTGTAGTGTCATTTGTGAATATATTCTCCCATTCTGTGGGTTGTCTTTTGTTTTGTTGACTGTTTCCTTTGCTGTGCAGAAGGTTTTTATTGTGATGAAGTCACAAAAGTTCATTTTTGCTTTTGTTTCCTTTGCCTTTGGAGACATATCTTGAAAGAAGTTGCTGTGGCTGATGTTGAAGAGGTTACTGCCTATGTTCTCCTCTAGGATTTTAATAGATACCTGCCTCACGTTGAGCTCTTTCATCCACTTTGAGTTTATCTTTATGTATGGTGTAAGAGAATGATCAAGTTTCATTCTTCTATACATAGCTGTCCAATTTTCCCAGCACCATTTATTGAAAAGACTTTTTTCCACTGGATGTTTTTTCCTGCTTGTCAAAGATTATTTGACCATAGAGTTCAGGGTCCATATCTGGGCCATCTATTCTATTCCATTGATCTATGTGCCTGTTTTGTGCCAGTACCGTACTGTCTTGATGATTACAGGTTTGTAATAAAGCTTGAAGTCTGGATTCTGATGTCAATACTTGATTTAATTACCATTATATTCCTATTATGAGGTACTATTATTTTCCTTGTGTTCCAGTTGTTCTAGTTGTTGAAAAAACGCCCTGAGGGTTGTCTGTCCATTATTCTCTAAGAAATCTTTTTTTTTAATCATTGTTATACTGTTTAGAAATAAATACTACTAAAGTGTAGTGTAAATATCTGTTCATTAGCTGATGTATGAATGTCCAAATTTGATATAAGAAAGCATCTTGCACTAATAATGAAAGTATATTTGGCCATTGAAACTTGCAGGCTTGATAATGTAGTAAGAAATGGAAGGTAGTAGTAGGCAATTATGACACAACATTTTTCTTGTATGATAATAGGGTAACAGAATTGTTCCTTGAGTACTAAAGTGGCCTCTCTTCTAACTCTAAACTTCCCCTCTAACTCTGAAATTTAAAAATAAATAATAAAAATAAACACATAAACAAACAAATCACTGACTGTCTGGGAAGCCTCTGATCTGGTAGATTCCTTACTGCATGAGGTAACTGAAAGCAACCTACCTTAGGTCCACTTCAAAGGAAAAAGGCAGGGAGATATACCAGGAACACATGACAGTGTATCTTGAGTTTGGAAATTGTTTTTGAAGACCTATTTTCTGGGATGATAATAACTAAAATGAGAATGGCATAAGCTGATTGGCAGTTTCTTTCTCCCAATACCAGAACATGGGTTCACCTTCATCAGCTCAGAATGGACAGTGTAGCTCTTGATTTGCCAGATATCTCCAGCTCCACAGGTGAATGCCCATCTCACCAAATTCTCAAAACTAACAATTATAACTCTTTAATTATCTGCTTTTTCTTCTTCCAAAAATATTCACAGAAGGATTATAATAATAAGGGAAAATGCTTATCTAGACTGCTGTATCAAGAAGAATCACTGATATGTGAAATCAGCCTAAATATAGAGAATTACTGATTCATAGCAAGAAAACTGTCTGCATTCATTTTTTTCTTACTATGAAAATAAATGTTTGATATATTCTTATTGGAAGTTTTAAGAATCAATTACGTAGGGCAGCGGTTTTCAAAATGTGGTCTCCATACCAGTAACCTCAACATCATCTGGTAACTCATTATAAATAGAATTCTCAGGCCTCAGATCCCCAAAAATATGTATTTGAATAAACTTCCATAAGTGATACTGGTGCATGACAAATTTTGAGAATTACTCATACAGGTAGAGAATCCTGTGAGAATATGTAAATCAACTAGCTCATCAATTATCAACCTACAGAAAATCTCAAAGTACTAGTGACTGAATACTGTGACCTTCATCTATTAAGAACACATGCTTTACACATAGATGATGTATGTAAGGCTTCAAACAGGATGTACCCATTTGTTTCCATCACAGTTCCACACAATTCCAAAAGAAGAAATATGGTACTTGTAGTTAAAATACAAATATCTTTTCCCTGCTATCACAGAAATATATGCAACAGGGTTTTTTTTTCTTTTAATCTAATTTCTAAGAAAATAAGTTTTCAAATGGGGCATTTAGGCCCATTTTATTGTACAGTTCCCCACAATATTTTTAAAGAACATCTTGGAATTCATTTATAAAAAGAAGCAATTTATTCATTTCCCCTGCGGTGTTCAGCTTTAAAAAAGTTAATATTAGCATTAACATTTGGTTTTGTGGCTGTCGGTGCTCTTATCTATTTGTCTCTAAGGCAGTGGTGAACATTCTGAAACAGCATAATCATCCTAATTTAGTTGGCTATAAAGTCTTCCTGCTGAGAGAATCTGGAGTTGAAATACTTTTGTGAAATTTCCCTTTACTGTTATAGACACATTTTCAACATCTAAGTTCCTGGGATATAGAACCCATTGTTTATTAGGCCCACAAGACCTTTCTGGGAAGACAAGTAACTACAAAAATGTTGGCAACCAAGAGCACCTGGGTGGCTCAGTGGTTGAGTGTCCAACTCTTGGTTTTGGCTCTCATGACCTTGTGAGATGGAGCCCTGCATCAGGCTCGCCAGTCAATGGGGAGTCTGCTTGAGATTCTCTCTCCCTCTGTCCCTCCCACTCCTTCTCTGAAGTTGAAAAAAAAAATAGAAACATTGAAAACCACTATATTAGAACATTGGAAAGTCAAGGAATCCCAAGGAAATGGACCATACATATGGATTCACTTTGCTTTGTTGTAAAGTAACAAGACAATCAGATTCTTCAAAGTGATGAAATTAATGTATTTCTCTTCCTTTCCTTAGGTCACACATCTAGGTCCATCTTTCCTTGCTATATTCAAGTTTACTCAATTTATCAGTTTGATCCCAGTTCCACCTTCTATTGACTCTTACCTTTGATTAATTGGGCCTGATCTAAATTGTCACTGAGGTTCAGAGTACTAAGATACCATTCCCTCTATCTCATAGTCCAAGTAGAGACATGTCATATCTCTCCTCCACCAGATCTAGCCACTTAAACAACACTGTCAACAACTTGCTTTCAGATTTCTAGCCTCCAGAACTGTGAGAGAAAAAAAATTCTGTTAATTTAAGCTATCCAGTTTACTGTACTTTGCTATCATCGCTGTAGGAAACTTATATAACATCCAAAACAGATCTCTAATTCTATCTCCCACTCCAAACAAGCCAGTTGCTCTCCATAATCCTGGTGCATGTTACCACCATCCACTCAATTATCTTTACTAAATACAATGAGAATCACCTTTGATGTTGCTTTCACTCCCACATTCATATTTTAACTAAGATCTGTGACATATTCTCACTAGTACAACAACTTGTTAAGCAAATGATTATGCCAGACACTATTCTAGGTAGCAGGAAATAAAGTAAGGGGCTCCTGCATTTCAACTTTATAAACAGGAGAAACAGAACAAAATCAAGTATGAGTAATCCAGAACATAAATAAACATGCAAATATTTGGCAGTAAATGATAACATAGTGCTATGATAAGACAGTGTGGAATAGAAAGTGGCGCAGAACTATTATAGGAGAGACAACAGTGTGACACACTGGGATGAAAGTGTCACAATAAGTGCAAAGTTTCTGAGGTTGAAATAATCTGTGCTTTTAAAGAAGGGGGGATGGGGGAGGGAATAGAATGGAGCAACAATGGGAGAGAGTGGTCATGTGCTGATAAGGGGCCAGATTATGCCCTTATTTTCCACAAGAAACAATATTTTTTCTAAGTACTTTGGGTGATAGCCTAAATAACTTCTTTTTTTTTTTAATCACTTCCATCACCTAGTCCAAGTCATTATCATTCTCACTTTGTTAACTATATTAATAATAACTACCTTAGTAATTACTTAACTGGTTCCCCTGTTTCCTCTCTCTCATCCTTTCCAAGCTCTGCATGTCAACTATAGTGATATTTAAACATGCAAATTATATATGTATTGTCTCTCCTCTCCTTAAAATCCCTCGGTGACTTCCTATGTGTTTCAAATAAATTCGAACACCTTACTGTAACTGGGGTAAAGGTCAGGTGAATTAACAAATATTAACCACTAAGAGTGGTGCTTGGCATATGTGCAGGACTCAGGGAACGTGAATTAAACATCTTCCTACACAAATATGACATGACATTTTTCTCCATGTCTGGACCAACTCTTTCTTTTCTAGAATGATCTGTCAAAGATATAAATAAACCAACTATGAAAGACAACTGTGACACCTGGGCTACAAACTTACATATTTACAAGGCCCAGAACAACATGAAAACTAAACTGGGTTGTGTTGTAAGGAAACATAAAGGGACAGTGGAGACTGGAAAGCTGGAAGATATGTGCAGAATCAAAAGGGGATCCTACTGTTTAGTTCCAACTGAGTATTCCCATGTTGGGCACTATCCCAGGGTTGAGAGATTTTTAAATTTTTTTCCAAAGGAAGTCAGAAATCAAACTTTTATAAGAAATATCTAAATCTGGGGCACCTGGGTGGCTCAGAGGGTTAAGCCTCTGCCTTCGGCTCAGGTCATGATCTCAGGGTCCTGGGATCGAGCCCCACATCAGGCTCTCTGCTCGACAGGGTGCCTGCTTCCTCCTCTTTCTCTGCCTGCCTGTCTGCCTACTTGTGATCTCTCTCTCTCTCTCTGTCAAATAAATAAATAAATAAAATCTTAAAAAAAAGAAATATCTAAATCTGAATTTATTAATACTGGCATTTAAATATTTTTTAACTGTACAGACACAGAAGAACCCATCATATGCCAGATCCAGGAGTTGGATGCTAGTTTGAGGTTTTTACTATATAGAAGAGGGGGTACACAACAGTAAGTTTTGATGAGGATATGAGATAAAGATTTGGATCATCTAATTTTGTTCAGGAGAAGACAGCCAAGGTCTTGAGCTATATACCAAATCATTCTGTTTGGTTTTTCTCAGTAAAAATAATAAATTCTCTATACATGTATAGGTCAGTTACTGTTCTAAAAGTGTTATTAATGCTTAAAACTACTCTGAGAGATGGGTATGGTTTTGATCTCTTTTTACTGATGAAGAAACAGAAAACCAGGTAAATTAAGGGTGTACCCAGGACCTCACTTCTAGGAAGAGATAGAAAAAGGCTGAAGGGAAGTGTACTATGAGGCAGAAAAGCACTAAAAAGAAGATAAGACTTATGAGGCACCAGGTAGTTTTGCCTGGGATCTGCCTTACACAGCATCCACTGATGATTATTTGTCCCAGAGGACCATTTCTAAGGGTTTCAAAACATCATATAATGGCCTGTCCTAGCTTTAATAGTAAATAGGACAGCTTGTTATGCAAATGATTATATATATTGTCATACTTCTTCCCTCATCTTCATGCTTTCCACATCAGCCCATCTGTTCCATCACCCCCTCCCCATACAAGGGTGTTACTCCATCCTGAAGGAGCACAGCCACCAACACTGAAACAGAAGAATGCAATGACATAATCGTGATTGTTTTTTTAAATCAAATTTACACAAAAAAATGTATTGCCAGCAAGAACTCTGTCAGGTCACAGCTGTTTCACAGTGAGTCATCCATCACTCTGAGGACTATCCCACATGGACCAAAGCAATGAAATCCCACGCACCAGGGAATAAATAAATTTATGCTAACTCAAGAATGTCTTCCATCAACTATTTGCAGGAAACTTTTACACTAGTTAGGTGAAGAGAATGCAGACTTGCTGCATCAATACACTATAAGTATTTTTTAGTGAAACTCTAATATGAGAAATTTGAAAATGATTACTTCTGTAAAGAGAGCACTGTATTCTACCAGAGCTTTGGAAAGTTGTACTTTTTTTGCTGAACAAAAAATTCAAAAAGTTAAATTGTTTTTAATAGGACCCACCAATAGACCCCCAACAGGCCCAGTAGGAGAAACAGACAACTGTCACAAAGTAACATTTGAATTTGGTCCAAAACCTCTGACCTTCCCAGCATATATATCCTCCAATTGCCTGTCATAGAGCCTGAAATTTCTATTCTATTAGGATAAGACAAAATGCCCATGAACTAGTAATAAATAGTCATGAAATATATATGCACAGATTGACTTATTCTCTTGCAAAAATGAATGGAGAGCTTCGGTAGCCTAGGCATTGGACATATTGCCAAAAGGAGATAGGACATCACCAAGTGAGAGAGAAGATGCCAAATAAAACTTTTCTCTGATAAATTTGACCAGGCTAGTCATTCTGCTCCATTTCCTTGGAAAATAAAATAAGAAATGCAAAAAAAGAGGAAAAAAATAGAAATGGCAGTGATTAAAGCCAAATCAAACCAAATCAAAAGAACCAACCAAATAAACACAAAAATAGAGCAAAATTCAAAACATCAAGGATCAGTATATATTTTAACTGCTTGACTTGGAATGCACATGCTACCAATTTCCCTTCTCAGGTAACTATAGATAGATTTTGTCCCTGTATTTGAAACTAGGAAGTTTATTTGAGAGTTTTCAGGAGATAGGTACTTATTTCTCTATAAATTTCCTGTATTTTCTTTATCAACAAGTACTGATTAAGGCTCTTCTTGAATGCATCCCAGAGTGTAGATTCACTATCTTCTCTGGTACCATCCATGTTGTTAAATGATTCTCTTTAAAAGGTAGTCTTAGTCTCATTGCTTCCCCTTATTAATTCAGAAGCCACAGAGAATAAACATTTGGAAAATAATGCTCTCAGCCTCACTAGTCAGAAAGATGCCTCACAACAATGGCAACCAATGGACCTTATTATTCACTGCTCTTTTTTATCAAAAACAGGACTCTATACATTCTTTCCATCATTCAATTCAATAGACATTATGTACCTGAAAGATATTTTCTTCTACATAAATGCTTCATTTGGTTATGTTTGGATTTGCGTTAGAATTTTTCCTTCAATATTTTTCTTTAAGGGTACTGAGAGATGTTAATATATTTATCTTATGTGACTCCTTCAATAACTCAATCCCTTAGATTTGTGCTATTCACTTGTTAGTAGCCAACAAGTATCTATTCAAAACTTACAATATGTTTAAAGCAACCAAGGAACTTAATTTTCTCTTTATTTAATTGTAATTAATTTGCATTTAAAAATTAGTTATTTAAAAATATTTTTCCATTAAGTACAACTTTGTTGCTTTCATGGGCCTGCACTTCACTTTAGCTATTGAGGATATAGCATACAATTGAAATAAGCTGTAAGTGTAAAACACAAACTAGATTTTTATCAACCCCCCCATAAAGTTCTCTAGCCTATCTACAAATCCTCTCCTATTCTCTCCTACTCTCTCAAACTCCACTAAATGAATTTCACCCCATCACTTTCCTGAAACTTTTCTTCCTTGTCAGTGACCTCTGTGTTGATAAATCTAATGATTAGTCTCTGTTAATCTTTCTTAGACTATTTCTCTTTTCTAAAACATTTCTTCTTTCAGAAAACCCCCATCTACTGCTTTGCAACTGTCACAAAGTAACATTTGAATTTGTTCTATCTCAAAAATCCTTTACTGATTTCTCTACTTTTCCCCACACTATAAACAAAGGCACACAGTAGGATTGAATCAATAGAATTCTAATTGAACATTAGGATTTGGTCCTTAGAACTATTTTATAATTACTTGCATGATTTCACTTAGTTTTAATGCTTTCAATATTATGTTTTGTGGGCAACACTTGCCTTTATAGTTACAGTCTGTTAGTTTTTCCTAGTTCTAGGCCCATATATCCAGCTGACAGGATGGCTTCTCTGCTTGGATGTCTTAACTTGCTGTCTTAACTTAAAACCAGACTCCTTGTCTTTCTCCCCGAGGTGCTTCTCATGTTATTAATGACTAATCATTCTTCTATCCATTTCAGTCAATGACTTCAGAGCAACCCCCGCTCCCCTTTTTCTACTGTCCCATATCCAAGTTGTTTATTTATTTTGCATTTATTTGATTATTAAAGAGGTGACCATGTTTCCAAATATATATTTACTTTATATTTTGTTTATTAAATGATTGTTCATTCATTTGATCCATTTTCTTTTTGGAGTATTGCTCTTTTAGTTATTCTTTATTGGTATATATTACTAGTTCTTTTTGTCCAGAATATAAATTGCTTTATTGTATTTTTCTAGGGTTTATAAATAGAATAGTGTCATTGTTTAAAAAAGATGAAGAATACTTAAATATAGAGAAAAGTGAATATGATCTTAAATCCTACCACCCTGAGAAAAACACCATTAACATTTCAGTGATTGTTTTTTGTATCTTTTGATTAATATAAATATAAATTTAATAATAGGACTATAGCACACTTATAATCTTTTTGTTTTATTTAATTTTTGACTTTAAATTTATTTTATTTTTTCAGTGTTTGAAGATTAATTGCCCAAGCCCCACACCCAGTGCTCCATGCAATACGTGCCCTCAGTACCCACCACCAGGCTCTCCCATCCCCCACCCCCCTCCCTCTAAGTCCCTCAGTTTGTTTCTCTGTCCAAAGTCTCTGTTGTTTCATTTCTCTCCCTGGATTACCCTACTTCCCATTTCCTTTCCTTCTCCTACTGTCCTCGATATTACCCCATATGCACCACAAGTGAAACCATGTGATACTTGACTTTCTCTACTTGGCTTATTTCACTCAGCATAATCTCTTCCAATCCAGTCCATGTTGCAACAAAAGTTGGATATTCATCCTTTCTGATGGAGGCGTAGTATTCCATTATATATATGTACCACATCTTCTTTATCCATTCATCTGTTGAAGGGCACCTTTGCTCTTTCCACAGTTTGGCGATTGTGGCCATTGCTGCTATGAACATTGGGGTACATATGGCACTTCTCTTCACTACATCTGTATATTTGGGGTAAATGCCAAGTAGTGCAATTGCAGGGTCATAGGGTAGCTCTATTTTTAATTTTTTAAGGAATCTCCACACTGTTTTCCAAAGCAGCTGCACCAACTTGCATTCCCACCAACAGTATAAGAGGGTTCCTCTTTCTCCGCAGCCTCTCCAACACTTGTTGTTCCTGACTTGTTAATTTTGGCCATTCTGACTGGTGCAAGGTGGTATCTCAGTGTGGGTTTTGATTTGAATTTCCCTGATAGCTAGTGATGATGAACATTTTTTCATGTGTCTGTTAGCCATTTGTATATCTTCTATGAAGAAGTGCCTCTTCATGTCTCTTGTCCATTTTTTGATGTGTTCATATTCTTTTTGAATGTTGAGTTTGAGTAGTTCTTTATAGATCTTGGATACCAGCCCTTTGTCTGTAGTGTCATTTGCAAATATCCTCTCCCATTCTGTGGGTTGCCTCTTTGTTTTGTTGACTGTTTCCTTTGCTGTACAGAAGCTTTTTATTTTGATGAAGTCCCAGAAGTTCATTTTCGCTTTTGTCTCCTTTGCCTTTGGAGACGTGT
>PITA01006968.1:0-35215 GCA_004023965.1 Spilogale gracilis | reverse complement strand
ATTGTCAAAGAGGTTACTGCCTATGTTCTTTTCCAGGATTTTGATGGATTCCTGCCTCACATTGAAGTCTTTCATCCATTTCGAGCTTGCCTTTGTGTGTGGTGTAAGAGAATGGTCTAGTTTCATTCTTCTATATGTAGCTGTCCAATTTTCCAGCACCATTTATTGAAGAGACTGTCTTTTTTCCACTGGATATTTTTTCCTGCTTTGTCGAAGATGATTTGACCATAGATTTGTGGGTCCATATTTGGACTCTCTACTCTGTTCCATTGGTCTATTTGTATTTGTTTTTGTTTTTGTTTTTGTTTTTGTTTTTTTGGTGCCAGTACCATGCTGTCTTGGTGATCGCAGCTTTGTAATACAGCCTGAAGTCAGGAAAGGAGATGCCCCCAGCTTTGTTTTTCTTCTTCAGCAATTCCTTAGCGATTCGGAGTCTTTGTTGGTTCCATATAAATTTTAGGATTGTTTGTTCCAACACTTTGAAGAATGTTGGTGGAATTTTGATGAGAATTAAACTTGGCAAAGAAGAAGTCAAACTCTCTCTCTTTGCAGATGACATGATACTCTATGTGGAAAACTCAAAAGACTCTATCCTCAAACTACTAGAACTCATACAACAATTTGGTAATGTGGCAGGATACAAAATCAATGCACAGAAATCAGTTGCGTTCTTATACACTAACAATGAAAATATAGAAAGGGAAATGAGAGAATCAAGTCCTATTACTATAGCACCAAAAAACATAAAATACTTAGGAATAAACTTAACCAAAGAAGTTAAGTATCTGTACTTGAACTACAGAACACTCATGAAAGAAATTGAAGAAGACACAAAACGATGGAAGAGCATTTAACGCTCATGGATTGGAAGAATAAACATTGTTAAAATGTCTATACTGCCCAGAGCAATCTTTACTTTGTTTTATTTTGTTTATGTGTTTCCAGTGGCAACAATGACCTAAAGGAGTTTCTTCTTTTCTTACTCCCTTCCTCACATCATCTCCTGAAAGACTCACCCAATCTCCCACTGCAGGTATCCAGTATGAACAATCCATTAAGTATTCTTATATAGCTCCTTCAGCCAACATAATTAAGCCTCACTAAGGCTTATATAATATCTCTCTCTCTCTCTCTCTCTCTCTCTCTCTCTCTCTCTCCTCCACTACCCCTCATACACAGATTCTTAGTAATGATTGATTTTGTCAAATGTACAAAAAAATAGGTATATTCAGAGACATTCTAACTCATTTTCCTTCCACACCACTTAAGCAACAATTTGGTTCACCTTTTGCCTCATCCCCTTCTCTATTATACTATAAACAAATATATTAATATACCATCCCTTCCTTGCTTCTTCTCTTAGGTTAATGGTAGTATATTATACATGCTTTATACATTCTCCAACTTGCATTTTTTTACCTACAAAAACTATTCTTTTTAAAGGAGTCTAAAACTCCATTGTGTGGATGTGTTCTAATTCATTCAACCATTTCTTTGTTTATGCATTTTTGTCAGTAATTGGCTTTGTTCATATATCTTTTAATATTTGCATAGTGTATCATGCTGATAGTTTCCTGGAAATGGGATTGTTAGGTCAATAGGTAAACCCATATATAATTTTTCTATAGGTCACATATCACATTTCTACCAAAAACACATAAAAAACTTATTTTAATATATTTTTGGCAAGTATTATGTTGTAAAATATACCAAATACTTCAGTGTAGTGTCACTTATTCTTACAAGTGTCGATGAGCTCACTTTAATATGTTCAAGGCCCATTCATATTTTTTTTTCTAATGAACTCTCAATTGCCTATTTTTCTATCAGGATGTTTTCCTTATTTTCCTTATTGCCCTCTGATTCTTCTTACAAAGTTATACATATCACTGTCTTCTTTCGCCTCTTAGTAGCTGGACTCCATCAAGTTATACTTTATAGTTTTGGGGATTTGTCATCTAATTTGATTGCTTGTAAACTTTTTATTTTGATATAATTTCAGACTTATAGAAAAGTTGCCAAAATAGTACAAGGAATTCCCATATACCTTTATCTAGATCATCAGTTGGTATATTTTGCCCCATATGCTTGTTCTCTCTCTCTCTCTCTCTCTCTCTCTCTCTCTCTCTGTTTATATAATTACACACAAACACAAATGCACACAACTTCAGCATATATTTCTCAAGAATGAAGAAATTCTTCTGTATAGCTATAATTATAAAAAAAATCAGAAAATGTAACACTGGCCAAATGCTGTTATCTAATTCACAGTTCATATTTAAGTTTTGTCAGCTGTCCTAATATCTACTTTATTTTTTCCCATTGCAGAATCCAGTTTAGATTCATGTATGGCAGCTAGGTGTCATGTCTCTTTAGTCTCATTTAATCTTGTAGAGCTTTAAAGTCTTTCTTTGTTGTTTTTGATCTTAACATTTTTTGAAGAGTATATACCAGTTAGTTTGTATTTTGTCCCTCCATTTAATGTATCTGACATTTCCTTGTTAGATTCATCTTATGCATGTTTAGCAAAAATACCACAGAAAATATGCCTCCTCAGCATCAGGAGAAATATGAAATTGGTTTGCTCTAATATTGAAGTTGTTACCTTACATATTTAAGAAGTATTCACTAGGTTTCTTCACTGTAAGATTACTTCCCCCCATGTAATTAATAAGTTATTTTGGCAGATATATATTATACAAATATCCTATTTCTTACCAAGCTTTCAACCGCTAGTTTTAGTAACAACTGATGATTTTCTAATTGACTTACTTCTTTTATATTTATTAGTTGTCACTCTGTAAAAGGAAGAGCTTTCTTTTACCACCCTTTTATTTAATTGTTTGCATTCTTATTTATATTAGCATAGGCAAAAGGATTCTCATTTTATAATCATCTGTGTCATTGTCTCAAATTGTCCTTAAATAATCCCATATTTGTCCAAAGGGAGACAATTAAGCAGGATTCTTTGCCTTTAATTATATTCCCATCATTCTTTTAGCATTTTATTACCTTCTAGCACAATAAGATATTCCTGATTCATCTTTCATCCTCCATGATCCAAACCTAGAATCATTTATTTTCC
Organism: Spilogale gracilis; assembly: GCA_004023965.1. Classification (NCBI taxonomy): domain Eukaryota; kingdom Metazoa; phylum Chordata; class Mammalia; order Carnivora; family Mephitidae; genus Spilogale; species Spilogale gracilis. Next base: position 32,130 of record PITA01006968.1, on the reverse strand, counting down.
TCCAAAGTGTCTTCTGGTGACAAAAGAGACCTACCTGCTTAGGCAAGGATTGCAGAGAAGCTCTTGAGTACCTTGACAGGGACTGTGGATATTTGGCAAAGAGGTTCCATTTGAGCTTTAACCTTCTGTGAGTTCCTATGGGAGAGTAAAAAGGAAAAGGAAAGATAAGTGTCTTGGAGAAGAAAATATATTTTCCTGCCCAAACTGGGAAATGATGCTGGCTCTCTTAGTTTTTTAGAGACTCTAGAAAATTTGCTGGATTTTTATTATCATAATTTTATAATTATGACTTTTAATTATTTTCATCTTTAATTTTGTGAATTGCTTTTAGATTTTTAAAAATATAGTTCTACTGGGGCACCTGGGTGGCTCAATAGGTTAAGAGTCCAACTTTGGTTTTTGGCTATGTGCTCAGTGGGGAGTCTGCTTGAGATTCTGTCCTCACCCTCTCCCTCTGCCTCAGCTCCCACTCATGTTCTCCTACTCTCTCTAAAATAAATAAATACATCTTAAAAAATAATACTTTTTTTCTCTATTTTTCCTACATATTTTTTATTCAATTTTTCACTGTTTTTTTTTCATTTTTATGGACTGGATTATATTAAGCCACCCCTCTCACCAAGAAAAACTACTAAATCTGTGTAAAACATTAAAAAAATCTGTTTGAAGTCACTAGAAAAATTATGAAACCAGCAAGGATCAGAGAATCAAATGTTCCAGAAAGTACAAACATGTAGCTGAAGAAATTCAATATTCTACTCCTTATAGAATTTTCCATCTATAAAATAGCTGAGAGATAGAGAAGGTGAGCAGAAAATAGTAGCTAAAGGCTGAAAAACTAAAGAGAGCTTTCAGAAATCTCATGAGGCCACAAGAACAAAAATTAGAGATTAGAAATCACAAGGAGGAAGGACAATAGTAAACAGCTCAGGATTTTACTGGCAGCACTGGGAATTTGCACCTCCAAGAGAGCTAGGGCAAATCATATATAAAATGGCCTTCACAAATATTGAAATATTTGTTTGAATTAGGTCACTACCCCTTGATTTAGGAGTATCAACTCCTTTATAACTTTCTTCCAACAAAAAGGAAATCTTATGTGGAGAATTATAACATCATCAGAACTTCAAATTATCTTTACAAGAATTAGTATCAGTGTTTTTTTTATTCTAGCAAATAATTTTGGCATACTATATAACAAGACTAAATGACCAAAACAAACCCCCAAAAAAGTGCATAATTAAAAAAACTGATTCAGACACAATTTAATTAGATACCAAATATAATAATTATATATTAAACTAACACATTTGATAAAGTAGTGAGCAAGATGGAGAATTTCAGCTGAGAATTGACTGGAATATCTAAAGTAGAATCAAAAGGAAAATTTATAGATAAAAATAACCAAAATACCCAATAAGTGGATTTAACAGAAGATGACTCAATAAAATAGATTAATAGAAGGAAATAAATATCTACACTGGAATACAAAAAGATAAAAAATTTGGAACATATAGAAAATAACACAAGAGAAAGAGGAGATGTGGTGTTACCAGAGCCTAGAACCCCAGGATATCCTATGGGAGCTGGAATCACAGTGAAAACTACGTGTTGAGAGTGGGGACATCTTGGGGAAGGAAAGTCCAAGCAAGATCAGGAGCAAGGGATAATCCACAGGCACTACTAAGATGCTGTACTGAGCAGACCTGTGGTGGCTTCTATTTATCTTCCACCATCCAATATTTCACATTTCCAACACAGAAGCAAATGTGTAGGGGAGCACAGAAAATGGAGCTTTCTATGTTATAGAGTGTGTATGTGAGGGTGAATGAATAGGAAAGAAAATTACCAGTTAGTCTGCACAGATGCCAACTTTTCAAGTGTCTAGTGATGAAGCTAATACCCCGGCTCCTATTTTTTTACTTATCTTTGGCTACTTTAATAGGGAGCTGAGAAAAATAGAATTTAATGCTTGTCATCAAGATGATGCTTTATCCAGATTACTAAGATAGAGGCTATTTTGAAAAAAATATATTGAGATTATCCCAAAAATTACCCTTGAAACAACATTTTAATGGAGCTAATGAATTAAAGCACTCTTTTGACTACCTTGGTTCCAGTGAGTGATATATTTCTTCAGCAAAAATATTCATACTAGCTTGTGTTCCTAGATACAGTATAAGCTCAGGCACATCTTTCCTCACCAAAAGAAGTTACACTTATCTTTGTTCTTGACTTTTACTTTGTGGAATATGATGGCCTGTGAATAGCTGGCTTTTAACAGGAAAATGGGTCATTGCACTCTAAAAGGATGTCTTCAAATATTTATTTTATAAGTTATAATCATTCTCTTTGTACCAATTACTAAATTTCAGGTACAAGCTGAAATGGCATCCAGAAGTATTTGGCTTGAAATAATTTGGTGAAATGACTTTAAGTGAAATAGTTTTCTAGGCAGTAAAAAAATGGATCAAGTTTGGGAATTAACTAAATTTATTATTTTTTCAAGTAATAAGCTCTAAAATAAATTGGTAATCAAAAAATCATCCTCTTCCTGATTTTTGTATAAGTGTGGCTAGTTGTTACCAGGTAAAGAGTTTGAAAATGCTTTCCTTGAATAGGACTAACTCTGTAAGAAAATGTAACATTGAGTAAAAGGGTAATTATGTTCTTAAATTTTCAAATTTATTCAATCATGAGTCCTTCCATGAAAGATAAGTAAATAATATTATGAGATTTCTGGTAAGAAATCACTCACCCACCTCTCTCCATCAACCCTCAGACTGAGGGTTTCATATAGCTTGATGTTAAGCATCTCATATGGCTTATTTCCCTTCCTCCTTTTTTCTTTTCCCTCTTCCTATATGTTTATCTGTCTTATTTTTTTTAAATTTCATATATGAGTATGATCATATGGTATTAGTCTCTCTTTTTTTTTTTCAAATATTTTATTTATTTGACAGAGAAACACAGCCAGAGAGGGAACACAAGCAGTGGGAGTGAGAGAGGGAGAAGCAGGCTTCCTGCCAAGCAGGGAGCCTGATGTGGGACTCGATCTCAGGTCTCCAGGATCATGACCTGAGCTGAAGGCAGTTGCTTAACCAACTGAGCCACCCAGGGGCCCCAGTATTAGTCTTTCTATGACTGACTTATTTCAATTGGCATAATACACTCTAGCTCCATCCATACTGTTGAAAATAACAAGATTTCATTCTTTTTTATGTCTGAGTAATATTCCATCAAACACACACACACACACACACACACACACACACACACCACCACCACCACCACCACCGCCACCACCACCCCATTTTATGTATTCATTCATCAGTCAATGGGCATTTGAGCTCTCTCCAGAGTTCAGCTATTATTAACAATGGTGCTATAAACTTTGGGGTGCATATACTCTTTCATATCTGTTTGTATTCTTTGGGTGGGTAAATAGTAGTGCAATTGCTGGGTTGTAGGGTAGTTCTATTTTTAACTTTTGGGGAACATCCAAACTGTTCTCCAGATTGGCCGCACAAGTTTGTATTCCCACCAACCCTTTCTCTGCATCCTCACCAACACCTGTTGTTTCTTGTGTTAATTTTAGCCATTCTGACACCTGTGAGTCTTTCTACCCAAAGCAATCTACATATTTAATGCAATCCCTATCAAAATACCACCAGCATTTTTTTCACTGAAGTAGGGCAAACAATTCTAAAATTTGTATGGAACCACAAAAGACCCCGAATACCCAAAGCAATCTTGAAAAAGAACAAAACCGGAGGCATCATAATTCCAGATTTCAAGCTATACTATAAAGCTGTATGGTACTGGCACAAAAATAGACACATAGATCAATGGAATAGAATAAGAGAGCCCAGAAATAAACCCATAATTATATGATCAACTAATCTTCCGACAGAGGAGACAAGAATATGAAATGTGAAGAAGACAGTCTCTTCAATAAACGGTACTGGGAAAACTGGACAGCAGTATGCAAAAAAATGAAACTTGACTACTTAAAAAAATAATTTGTTTATTTATTTGACAGACAGAAACACAGCTAGAGAGGGAACACAAGCAGGGAGAGTGAGAGAGGGAGAAGCAGGCTTTCCGCTGAACAGGGAGTCCAATGGGGGCTCAATCCCGGGACTTTGGGATCATGACCTGAGCCAAAGGCAGATAATCACTGAGCCACCCAGGTGCCCCAAACTTGATCACTTTCTTACACCATACACAAAAATAAACTCAAAATGGATTAAAGACCTAAATGTGAGACTTGAAAACATTAAAATCCTAGAGGATAATACAGCAGCAATTTCTGTGACATTGCCTGGAGTATTTTTCTGGATATATCTCCTGAGGCAATCAAAATAAACTATTGGGACTATATCAAGATAAAAAGCTTCTGCATAGCAAAGTAAATAGTCAACAAAACTAAAGGACAACCTACTGAATGGGAGAAGGGATTTGCCAATGACATATCCAAAAAAAGGTTACTATCTAAAATATATAAAGAACTTATACAACTCAAAAACAAACAAAAACAAAACAAACAAAAAAACAAAAAGTGGGCAGAAGTAATGGACAGATAATTTTCCAAAGAAGACATCCAGATAGCCAACAGACATGTGAAATAATGCTCAACATCACTCACCCTCAGGGTTAATGCACATCAAAACTACAATGAGATATCACCTCATGCCTGTCAGAATGACTAAAATCAAAAACTCAAGAAACAAGTGGTGTAGGGGATGTGGAGAAAAGGAATCCTTACGCACTGTCAGTGAGAATGCAAACTGGCGCAGCCACTGTGGAAATACAGTATGGAGGTTCCTTAAAAAAGTCAAAATAGAATTACCGTATGATCCAGTAATTTCACTATTGGGTATTTGCCCAAAGAATACAAAAGCACAAACTTGATAATAACCCTTAATTAGATTGATGAAATCCCAATAGTTCATTTTTGCTTTTATTACTCTTGACTCCAACGATGTGTGTAATAAGAAGTTGCTATGGCCAAGGTCAAAGAGATTTCTGCCTGTCTTCTCCTCTAGGATTTTGATGGTTTCCTGTTTTACATTTAGGCCTGTCATCCATTTTAAATTAGTGTCCAGTCTCATTCTTCTGGATGTTGCTGTCCAATTTTCCTGACACCATTTGTTGAAGAGACTGTCTTTTTCCCATTGGATATTCTTTCCTGCTTTGCTGAAGATTAGTAGAGTTGTATGGACATTTTAACAGCATTCTCCCAATCCATGAGCATGGATTGTCTTTCCATTGCTTAGTGTCATCTTCAGTTTCTTTCATCAGTGTCTTACAGTTTTCAGAGTACAGGTCTTTCACCTCCTTGCTTAAGTTTAGACTTATTTTGGATATAATTGTAAATGGGACTATTTTCTTAATTTCTCTTTCTTCTGCTTTATTATTAGTGTATAAATATGCAGTGTGGGTTCCTGGGTGTCTCAATTGGTTAAGTGTCTGCCTTTGGCTCAGGTCAATCTCAGGGTCCTGGGATTGAGTCCCATGTTGGGATCCCTGCTCAGCAGTAAGTCTGCTTCTTCCTCTCCCTACGTCCTTCCCCCTAGCTCATGCTCTGTCACTCTCTTTTTCCCTCAAATAAATAAATAAATAAAAATGTTTTTTAAAAAAAGTGCAATGGATTTCTGCATATTGATTTTGTATTTTATTGAATTCATTGATAAGTTCTAGTGGTTCTTTAGGGTCTTCTATACATAATGTAGTAGCATCATCTGCAAATACTGAAAGTTTTACTTCTTTTAGATGTTTTTTATTCCTTTTTCTTGCCTGAATGCTGTAGCAAGGCATTCCAGTACTATGTTGAATAAGTGGTAAGAATGGACTTCCTTGTCTTTTTCTTGACCTTAGAGGAAAATATCCCAGGTTTTCATCACTGAGTATGAAGTTAGCTGTGGGTTTTTCACATAAGGCCTTTATTATGTTGAGGTATGTTCCCTCTAGTCTATTTTGTTAAGGGGTTTTATCAAAAATAGATACTGTCCTTCATCAATTTTTTTGCATCTATTGAAATGATCATATGATTTTTATTGATACTGTTGATGCGACGTATCACACTGATTGATCTATGAATCCTGAACCAAACTTACATCCTGGGAATAAATCCCATTTGTTCACAGTGAATAATTTTTAAAATGTATTGTTGGATTTGATTGCTATTATTTTATTGAGGATTTTTGCATCTATTTTCACCAGAGATGTTGGCCTGAAGTCTTTTTTGTAGTGTTTTCATATGGTTTTGGTATCACGGTAATGTTGGCCTTACAGGATGAATTTGAAACTTTCCTTTGTCTTCTATTTTTTTAGAATAGTTTAAGAATAAGTATTAACTCTTCTTTAAATGTTTGGTAGAACTCACCTGTGAAGCCATCTGGTTCTGGACTTTTGTTTGTTGGGAGGTTTTTTAGTTGTTATTTTTGGTTTTTAATTACTAATTCAGTTTCCATTTCATTGCTGATAAGATTAGGTCTGTTCAAATTTTCTAACTCTTCCTGCTTCAGTTTTGGGATGCTATATGTATCTAGGAATTTATCTATTTCTCCTAGGTTGTCCAATTAGTTGGCATATCGTGTTTCATAATATTCTTTTATCTGTGGTGTCAGTTGTTAGTTCTCCTCTTTTATTTTTGATTTTGTTTATTTGATTCCCCTCTTTATTGTTTCTGAAGAGTGGCTAAAGCTTTATCAATTTTGTTGATCTTTTTGAAGAATCATCTACTGCTTTCATTGATCTGTTCCATTGGTTTATTTTATTTTATTTTCTAGTTTGTTTATTTCTACTCTAATATTTATTATTTTCTTACTTCTACTGGTTTTGAGTTTTGTTCTTTTTCTACTTCCTGTAGTTGTAAAGTTAGGTTGTATTTGAGATTTTTCTTCCTTCTTGAGGTAGGCCTGTATTGCTATAAACTTCCCTCTTATGACTGCTTTTGCTGCATTCCAAAGACTTTGGACCATTGTGTTTTTATTTTCATTTGTCTTCATATAATTTTTAATTCCCTCTTTGACTTCTTGGTTTACTCATTCATTGTTTAGCAGTATGTTATTTAACCTCCATGTATTTGTGCTCTTTCCAGATTTTTTTCTTGTGGTTGATTTCTAGTTTCATAACATTTTGGTCAGAAAAGGTGCATGGCATGTCTTCATTTTTTAAAAATTGGTTGATACTTGATTTAGGAACTAATATGCAATATCTTCTGGAGAATGTTCCATGTGCACTTGAAAAGAATGTGCAGTCTGCTGTTTTAGGATGGAATGTTCTGTACATATCTGTTAGACCCATCTGGGCCAAGGTGTCCTTCAAAGCCACTGTTTCCTTGTTGATTTTCTGTTTGGATGATCTATCCATTGATACAAATGGAGTGCCAAAGTCTCCTACAATTATTGTATTACTATTACTTCATTTATGTATGTTAGTGTTTTATGTATTTGGGTATTCCCATGTTGGGTATATACATATTTAGGATTATATCTTCTTGTTGGATTATTCCCTTTATTATTATATAGTGTCCTTCTTTATCTCTTCTTATAGTCTTTGTTTTCAAGTCTATTTTGTCTAACATAAGTATTGCTACTATGGCTTTCTTTTCACATCAATTTGCATGGTAAAGTCTTCTCCATCCCTTCATGTTCAATCTGTATGTATCTCTAGGTCTAAAATGAGTCTCTTGTAGGCACACATAGATGAGTCTTACTTTTTCATCCATTCTGTTGCCCTGTGTCTTTTGATTGGAGAGTTTAGTCTATTTACATTCAAAGTAATTATTGACAGATATGTACTTATTGCCATTTTGTTCTTGTTTTATGGTTGTTTTTTAGGTTCTTCTCTCTCTGTTCCTTTTTGCTCTCTTCTCTCATGATTAAGTTGGCTTTCTTTAGCAATACACTTTGATTCCTTCTTCTTTATTTTTTGCATGTCTGTTACTATTTTCAATTTGTGGTTACCTTTAGGTTTATATGTAACATCTCTGCACAAAGCCATCTATATTAAGCTCATGGTCACTTAAGTTTAAACCCATTCTTTACTATATTTTAGGTACATGGTATCATACCTTACATCCTTTTATTTGTAAGTTTCTTGACCAATCTTTATAGATATACCGAATTGCACTGCTTTTGTGCATCCTACTTTTCTTTATGCCTACTGATGGTTTTTTCTTTCCTCTCAAAGAGCCCCCTTTGTAATTTCTGATAGGGTTGGTTTAGTGATCATGAATTCCTTTAATTTTTTTGCCTGAGAAACTCTTTATCTCCCCCTCAATTCTGAATGATGGCCTTTCTGGATAGAATATTCTTGGCTGCAGATTTTTCCTACCCAGATCTTTGAATATGTCATGCCACTCCCCTCTGGCTTGCAATGTTTCTGCTAAAAATAAGCTGATAGCCTCATTGAGTTTCCCTTGTATGTAACTGTTTTTTTTTTCCCCTCTACCTGTTTTTAAAATTCTCTCTTTATCACTACTTTTTGTCACTTTAATTACTACATGCCTTAGTGCAAACCTCCTGGGGTTGATTCTGTTGGGGACTTCTCTGGGCCTCCTGGACCTGGATTTCTGTTTCCTTCCCCAGATTCAGAAAGTTTTCAGGTACTATTTCTTCTTTTTTCTTCTTGTTTTTTCTCCCTTTCTCTTCCCCTTTTTGGATCTCTGTAATGCAAATATTACTATGCTTGGTGGTGTCACTGAGTTCCCTAAGTCTATTTTCATGTTTTTTCTCACTAGCTCAGCTTTATTACTTTCCATTACTCTGTTCTCTAGTACTAATCATTCTTCAGCTTCATCTAGCCTACTATTTATTTCATCTAGTGTATTTTAAATTTCATTTATTAGGTTCTTCAACTCTAATTGATTCTTTTTTATGTTTTCTGTCTCTTCATAAATGTTCTCTTTGATGTCCTTCACTCTTTCCTCAAGTCCAGTGAGTATCATTATGATCATTACTTCAAATTCTATCAGGCATATTACTTTCCTCCATTTTGCTTAGGTTCCCTTGCTGTGATTTTTTTCCCCCTGTTCTTTCATTTGGAATATATTCCTCTGTCTCCTCATTTTGTCTCACCTTCCGTCTGTTTCTCTGTGTTAATAAGTCAACTGCACCTCCTTCTCTTGAAAGTAGTAGCCTAATGAAGAAGAGGTCCTGTACTGCCCTTCAGTGTCAGGTCCTCTGTTCACCAGGAACTGGTACTTCAGGGGTGTCTCCTATGTGTGTTGCATGCAGCCTGCTGTTGTGGCTGAGCCACATTTGCCTTCAGTCCAGTCATCTGCAATGGTAATGGCTCTCCTTGACTGTTGTGGGCAGTATTTTGTTCCTGTGCTATTAGTGGGCAAGTCTGTGGATGCCTTGTACTTGGGTTGAGTTAGACCAGAAATTTGCCAGAAACATGGAAGCACTGAACAGCAGGGCATTTTCATTTTCCTTCTTTTGTCCTCAGAGAAGCTTTTGTTGTTCTCTGGGGTCTGCAGTCAGACCAGCTGTCTGTCTCACTCCACCATTAAAGCCACAGTCTGACTGGTGTTTGTGCTAATCACTTTGGAGTAACACTGGCCCCTGACTGGGGCTGTTTGCACACTGCCAGGAACCACTTTGGGTGGGCTGCAGCCAAGACTGCATTGAAGGGGGTGGATCTGCAGAAGATGCAGGGATGGGAGAGGGGCTAGTGAAGCATTAACAATGTTTGTACCAGTTTACTATAGGAAAAGACCTGGAGTTGACGCCTGGCTGGAGGGAGATTGTCTACAGGGGAACAAGTAGGTAAGGCGCAGAGGTTAGTAAGTTAGGTTCTGGTTTCAGCACTGCATGATGTACTCAGCTTGGAGGTGGGGGAAGGAAATGGCTTTGGCCAGCTCCTTAATTTTTGGAGAAGTCTCCCAATGATCCCTGCTGCTTCAACACAGGCCCTGAGATTAATAAAACAAAACAAAACAAAACAAAACAAAACAAAACAAAAAAACCTCTCTTCTCTGATACCCCATGGGATTTTCAAACTGCTGCTTCTATGCTGTATATCCACTGGACTGCTTGTTATGTTGTCTCGGGTGAGGACTCAGTTTTCTTTCACCCTCATGTCCTTCTGGTTCTCCCAAAGCAGAAACTGCTGATTTTAAAAGTTCCAGGTTTTAAGTCTTACAAGGTTGTAAGAATTGGTGAAATTTGTCCCCTCTGATTTTCAAAGCCAAATGATACAGAGATTGGTCTTTCCCATGTGGCCTCACCATATGGGAAAGCTCTCAGCTTTCTGACATAACAGAATATAAAAAGGGTTTTAATTTTGTTTCTATAATTTGAATTTTTCTAATTTTATAACCCAACAATACTAAGTATAAAGTAAGCAACTAAGACACTTACATTTGAGTTACAGAGATTTCTTTTTATGAAGTGTGTATATGGTATCAATAGTATTTAATGGGCTTTTTTCCACACTTTATCTGGCTATATTGGTATCATAGAAAAACAATATCCTGGTTATTCCTTAAGCATGCTAGATGATTCTTAAAGGTATAGTTTGGCATTAAAGTTTGAAGTCATGAAAAAGAATTATCTGTCCCATAGGTTTAAGACATATCTTTTTGAAACATTGCTAATATAACATTTGTAACATATAACCGTCTTCAAAGATATTTAAGCAACAAACTTACCAAGACATGTACTTCCTTCTCTAATGGTAATGTACATGGTATTGTTATTTACATATATTTTTAGTCATTTGAATAATGCAAAAACCAATAAGACAAAATGTCAAATTTCTGTGAATAACAAAATAAGTTGCATTAAGAAATGCTTTCTTCTAATCTTGTTCTAAGAAAGTTGTAAATTTTGGCTCAAGGGCTTTCTTTGAGGATTATACCCACGATCACTTTTGTCCCTGTAATCTAAAAATATTAAGGGGTAAAAAATTATTCAATGATTATGTTATTGCAAAATAACTCTTTGGTCCCCAAACTAGTTTTTATAGGTAATAAGCAACCTCACAAGAATAACATGAGTGCCCACTAATGTTTGCTTACTTACCTAAGACAAATGAGAATTCTGGCACCCACTAATTATATTTTCCAATGGTCAGAGATTTACTATTATGGAATGTGAATGAATGGAGCAGAGGGTGAGATTTCAGATACATTTTGTGCAGTTCTTAAAATATATTTTTATCCTAATAATCATAAGTCATCTTACATTCTTTTTAATTTTTACCTGAAGATACAAACACACATACACACATACACATATCAGGGTGACTATTGTTTTTTATTCTACGCTCACTTAAACATTTGACTTTTTAATGTATGTGCCTTTGATACTTTGTTAATATATAAATTAAAGAAAAATTAGCAGTCTTAGACTCCAACAATAAAATCCAAATCACAGGAAAAATTAAGATTAAGGAATGCCAGTTATCAATTTGTTGAAGGTTTTATTTAGTCTACAAGGAATAATTTGTTACCATAGACTTCTACTTTCTTAAAAACCCTAGTTTTGTAAAATATGAAATTTGTTTTTAATTCTTTAAATGTTCAGGGAGCATCCTCTATATATGTTCAAGTTGTTTCCCACCTCCTCAGCTATTTCAATAAATTCGTATTGAATTCCTTCCTTGTGTAAAGCACTTGGGAGAATATAAAGATGAATAGGATACAGCCCATTTCCTTAGAAGGCATGGAGGACAGCAGGTGAGATGGGGTCATGCAAACTAAGCTACAGGAGAGAATGATATATGATATGTTGTACATCAAGGATCAGAAAAGTGAAATACCTACAGATGTCTATGAAAACACAAATGTACACTATAAAAGCCTTTCAAAGATATTTATATAAACACTGTGCAAACCAGACAAACATAACTAAAAACATTATATTAAGCTACAAAACTACAATGTTTTAGGAAGAGTGTGGGTGATTGTACTCTTACATTTATATACATATGTGAGTGTGAAATGGAATAAAAAGCATTATGCTTTAAGACATAAATAACTTATACTTGAGTTAATATTTATAGCATTTAGAGAAAGTGGCATATTATATGTGGATAATTTTTATAATAAAAAGGGAAATGTAAATTCAACTCATGTATGATATGTTTTTCTTTTCCTACAATAGTTATTTTATGGAATTTATTCATAATATTACTAAGATAAAATATAGACTTATTTATGGATTGATAAATACAGGGTGGTATAATCAGTAACACCAATTTTACTTATGATATTTAAATTAAACTGTTGGGATATCCTTTACATGCTCCACACAATGATGCACAGTAATCTAAATCATTGGCAAGATTTATAATGTACCTTATATCGACAGTCTCTACTACTCAAAATACTTTAGGCATTTTACTGATGCTTACATGAAGGCTATCTCACATTTAAATATGTATAACATTTGCTATTATGGTAACTGAAATATAACAAAATTGAAAAATTTTTAAATTATATTATTAAAATGGGAATTTCTTGAATACCTGACACAAAACAATGGGTCTACAGCAACATATTTCTTAATTTTTCCAAGATTTTATTTATTTATTTGAGAGAGAGAAAGAGTGCAGAGTGCAGAGGGAGAGAAACAAGCAGACTTTGCACTGAGTGAGAAACCTGATGCAGGGCTAGATCTCACAATCCTGAGATCCTGACTTGGGCCAGAAATCAAGAGTCGGATGCTTAACTGACTGAGCCACCCAGATTTCCCCTATTTTTAAAAAATTTAAAGTTTGTTTAGACACTAAGTTGAGTATACCATAAAGTTCTCAAGAAAAATAAAACAATCTTAAAAACAAAATAATTCTCCTAAAAAGAAACTGGTGATATTTTCTAATACACTGATTATTTTTAAAATCAAAATAATACTCTAACATTGTCTTCAAGTAATGCAAAGAAATATCCATCATATCAACATACCATTAATTTACTTTGTAGAACAGTTCATTCATTGTCATTAATTCAATATCATTCAACAATTCACTCAATGTGTTTCTGTTACTGTATGAAATTATACACACACACACACACACACACACACAACCCTTATAATTTCCTAGGTGGTTTGATTTTTATTTCCCTGATGCTTATAATATAACTTGGAGTCCATTATTGTGATGCCACCAGCTTTGGTTTTCTTTTTCAACATTCCTTTTGCTATTTGGGGTCTTTTCTGGTTACATACAAACTTTAGGATTATTTGTTTCAGCTCTGTGAAAAAAGTTGATGGTATTTTGATAGGGATTGCCTTGAATGTATAGATTGTCCTAGGTAACACAGACATTTTAACAATATTTGTTCTTCCAATCCATGAGCATGGAACACCTTTTCCATTTCTTTGTCTTCCTCAATTTCTTTCATGAGTGTTTTACAGTTTTCTGAGTAAGGTTCCTTTGCCTCTTCAGTTAGGTTCATTTCTACATATCTTATGGTTTGTAAATGGTGTAAATGTGATCAACTCCTTAATTTCTCTTTCTTCTGTCTCATTGTTAGTGAACAGAAATGCAACTGATTTCTGTGCATTGATTTTATATCCTGCCACATTGCTGAATTCCTGTATGAGCTCTAGAAACTTTGGGGTGGAGTCTTTTAGGTTTTCCATATATGGTATCATGTCATCTGTGAAGAGTGAGAGTTTGACTTCTCTGCGGATTCGGATGCATTTTATTTCTCTTTGTTGTCTGATTGATGAGGCTAGGCTTTCTAGTACTCTGTTGATCAACAGTGGTAATAGTGGATATCCCTTCTATGTTCCTGGTCTTAGGGGAAAAACTCTCAGTTTTTCCCAATTGAAAATGATATTCACCATGGGCTTTTGGTATATGGCTTTTATGATATTGAGGTATGTTCCCTCTGCCCTTACACTGTGAAGAGTTCTAACCAAGAAAGGATACTGTACTTTATCAAATGCTTTTTATGCATCTATTGAGAAGATCATATGGTTCTTGTCCTCTCTTTTATTAATGAGGTGTATCACGTTGACTGGTTTGCAGATGTTGAACCACCTGTGCAGTTCAGGAATAAATACCACCTTGTGGTGAATAATTCTTTTAATGCCCTTTTGAATCCTATTGGCCAGTATCTTGGTGAGAATTTTTGCATCCATGTTCATCAGGGATATTGGTTTGTAATTCCCCTTTTTGGCAGGATCTTTTTCTGGTTTGTAGATCAAGGTAATTCTGGCTTCATAAAATGAGTTTGGAAGTTTTCTTGCCATTTTTATTTTTTGAAACAGCTTCAAAAGAATAGGTATTAAACCTTCTTTAAATGGTTGGTAGAAATCCACTGGGAAGCCATCTGGCCCTGGGCTCTTATTTGCTGGGAGATTTTTGATTACTGATTCAATTTCTTTGCTGGTTAGGGGGTGATCAGGTTTTCTATTCCTTCCTGTTTCAGTTTTGGTGATTTGTATAGCTCTAGAAATGCATCCATTTCTTCCAGATTGCTTAATTTGTTGGGATATAGTTGCTCATAATATGTTCTTATAATTGTTTGTATTTCTTCAGTGTTGGTTGTAATCTCTCCTCTTTCAAATCAGGATTTTATTTATTTGAGTCCTTACTCTTTTCTCTTTGATAAGTTTGGCTGGGGATTATTAATCTTATTCTTTCAAAGAACCAGCCCCTAGTGTCATTGACACTACCCTTTTGGTTTCTATTTCATTGATTTCTGCTCTAATCTTTATTAATTCCCTTCTCCTGCTAGGTTTAGGCTTTATTTGTTATTCTTTCTCTAGCTTCTTTTGGTGTAAGATTAGGTTGCATATTTGAGAACTTTCTTGTTCCTTGAGAAAGGCTTGTAGTGCTATACACTTCCCTTCTAGGACCACCTTTGCTGCATCTCAGGTTTTGAACAGTTGTGTTTTCATTTTCATTGGTTTCCACGAATTTTCATTTTCATTGGTTTTCATGAATTTTAAAGTTCTGATTTGTGCTCCACTGCTATATCACTTCCCAGTGCTGGCTGATGGAGGCTCCCTCCCCCTGAGGTCTATCTTCCCACATATTGCCTCAAATTCACTTCTGCACACCTCCTACTCACAGAAAGTGGTCCCTTTTCTATTTGTAGAGTTGAAGTTCTTCTTTTCTTAGATATTTAAATGAGTTTGCAGGTGTTCAGAGTGATTTCATAGCTACCTAGCTGAATTCCTGGGACCAGATGAAAATAAGGTCTCCTACTCCTCCACCATCTTGGACTCTCTTCTGTGACTGGGAAATTCTTTTATGTAGACCTCCCCACTGGAGAATAGGCTACTGTGTTAGTTTTTTTATTGTTGCTACAACAAATTATCACAAATATAGTGGCATAACATACTGTGAATTTGTTATCATATAGTTTGATAAGTCAGAAGTCCAATAGGAATTTCAGTGGGTAAGATAAAGATGTTGGCAGCGCTGCATTTTTTTGGGGAAGTCCTAGGAGAGAATCTATTTGTTTCCTTTACTTTTCCAACTTCTAGAGGCTACCTGCATTCCTTGGCTCACAAACCCTTTTCTTCACCTTCAAAGCCAGCAACACAGCACCTCTCTAACCTTGCTTCTGTCATCACATCTCTTTCTTTCACCACAGCCAAAACAGATGGAAGGGACTTATGCTGAACCTTTGCTCTCCTCATGGATTCAGGCAGAAGCATGAAGTCAAATGAAGACTAGATCTTACCCAGATCATATTCCCTTCCACCCTGCCTCCAATAATTCCATATTTGATTCGATGGTAATCTTGCAGAAAAAAAATAATTTGCTTTTGTACTTACTAATGTATTTCCAGTATTGATACATGCTTGCCTAACTGGCTTATGTTCATTTTTTACTTCATCTTAATGGAAATTTCCATTTACACACTAAAATAAACATCCAATTCATCCTTTTGCTTTATAATCACTGCAGTAACTGAATTACTATCTTTTCTTAAGATGGCAAAACAAAGGAGTGCCTGGATGGCTCAGTCAGTTAAAAATCTGACACTGGATTTTGGCTCAGGTCTTGATCTCAGGGATGTGAGATCAACTCTGGCACTGGCCCCATGATGGGACTGAAACCTACTTAAGATTCTATAAATAAATAAATAAATAAATAAATAAATAAATAAATAAAAACAAAAATGACGCTTTAAAAAATCTGGTTATTCTAGATTCTAGACATAAAAGAATTTTACCAAAAAAATGCACCTTGATAAAGATACTTTTTTCCAGGTTAGAGTGAAATGAAAACAATTGTAAGAGTGAAAGTTATGGCATTGAAAAGAAACCAGCTGGGACAGAGAAAGAGACTGGCATAGGTTTTTGTTTCAAAGAAAAAGTCTGTAAAAGAGCACAGAGAATTGAATTAGGATGACAGTTCTGAAATGAGGTTTTAATTTGATTTTTAAAAAGATTTTATTTATTTATGTGACAGAGAGAAACATAGCTAGAGAGGGAACAGAAGCAGGAGGAGTGAGAGAGGGACAAGCGGCCTCCAACTGAGCAGGGTGCCCAATGTGGGGCTCTATCCTGGGACTCCAGGATCATGACCTGAGCCGAAGGCAGATGCTTAATGACTGAGCCACCAGGGTGCCCCTGAAATGAGGTTTTAATGTGGAAGAAATGTTATTGCCTGGCTTTGGAAGAGCTGAATAGATCTGGGTAACTGAGAACATTCAAGAGCTGTTTTAATTATGTTATCACCCACATGCACACTAATAAAAATGCCATTGAGAATTTGTTTTACTGTATGGATTTGTGAACCAAAAATTAACACATAAGTTTCATCATACCCTAATCTTCTTTGCCCTATTCCCCCAAATTTGTCCAACCAAGTACCCAGACTTCTAAGCAGCCTGTAAAAATTTAGGATAATCATCTTTCATTTTTCTCTCAGACATTACAAATATTCTAAACAGATAAATTCAATTATTAAGCAGGTAAATGTGTTTATTTAAAAATGATAAACATTTTTAATAGATACAGATGAACAATTTATCATGTAAAATATTAAAGTAAAAGACCTTTAAAATTTGCAAGCATATACAAATCGAACAAGCTGTAACTAATTCAAGTATTTACCAAAACATAATGCAGATATAAAGATCACTGAAGGCCCATTAACTATAATTCTTTAGTCAAGTAGTCTGGCTGCCCCACATGTCCTTTGGAGCTGGAGCATATGGAATGGAAGAATGGTACAGAAGACATACAGAGAGAGAAAATGGGTGCCCAGTAAGTGAAGTCAGGAAAAAAAATCAGCCAAGTAAAGATTCTTGGGGGACATCCTAGAGAGAGAATGCCTCCTTCATAATTAACATTTCCATTATCTTACGAAGATCAATTAAAGAACATGGCTAATTGGTGAGACAGAAAAACAGCACCCAGAAGTATCTGCTTACTGCAATTTCTGTAACTGAGTTAAGTATGTTGAGTATTTTCAAACACACACACACACACACACACACACACACACACACACACACTACCTTTATGACTCTTATCTCTTTTCTTTTCTTTAAAGATTTTATTTATTTATTTGACAGAGAGAGAGAGAGAGATCACAAGTAGACAGAGAGGCAAGCAGAGAGAGTGGAGGAAGCAGGCTCCCTGCTGAACAGAGAGCCTGACTTGGCCTGAATCCCAGGACCCTGAGATCATGACCTGAGCTAAAGGCAGAGGCTTTAACCCACTGAGCCACCCAGGCACTCTGACTCTTATCTCTTCCCCCACATGCAATGTATCTTCCCTTTTACACGAAGAACTGAAAACAGAGGAGGCAAGAAAACAAATAAGGGATTGTGTAACACTAAAACTAAGAACAGGTAGAATGGTTCATTCAGAGTGGGTATGGAAAAGAAAGGTGAGTTTTGAAAAGTATTTTACAATAATTGAGCACGATGTGAATTTGGTATGGTACAGAAACAGTTTTGATAGAGTAAAACATTATACTCATGAATGTTACCTTCAAGTTATTGCCCTATCTTTGCCTCATCTGAAAACTACAGGGGACTTGGCATATCTTCACTCCTAAGAGCCTTCTATCTGGGATTCCCTTCTTTTCCTATCCATTCTTTCTCATCCTCCTTCTATTTACTTTATTCTAATCTGGAAAGGTCTTTCCATTTTCTTTTCATCACTCTGTGTATTTAATCACTTCTATTTGGATGACACTGAATTTAAATTAATATAGGAGTCAGCAAGTTCAGCAATTCATTCTATTCTTCAAATATTAATGTTGAATTTATTTTCTTTGCAAATTGTTCCCCTTAGTGTAAAAGTCACATGCTTATGGATTAGGAACATCTGGGTGGCTCAGTTAGTTAAGTGACTGTCTTCGGCTCAGGTCATGATCCCGGAGTCCTGGGATCGAGTCCCACATCAGGCTCCCAGCTCCAGGGGGGAGTCTGATTCTCCCTCTGACCCTCTTCCCTCTCATGCTCTCTCCTTCTCTCTCTCTCAAATAAATAAATAAAATCTTTAAAAAGTGTTTATGGATTAAAAAATATTATGTAGTATTTTACATCTTGCAATTTTTTTCAATAATTTTAATGGCTATTTACCATTAAATTCATTTATTATAACTCAGGTAATGATGATTGAAAAGTCTTACAGTTGTAATATTATAAAAACATCTCCAAGTTTGGAGTATCATACTTATTGATTTATATTTCTCACATTAGAAAGTAATCATCAATTATTAGCCTATTTTTTCCCCAGGGGAAAAAAAAAGCTTTCCCATACAGGGGTAGCCATAATATTATTGGGGCTTGCACAATGTTAGAAGGCATTTTGGGGCATCAGAGTAAGATCATGAGGTGCACCAACAGGGTCTTTAAGTCAGTGATTTCTAAATGGCTCGTTAAATCTCCCCAAGTGTTATAAGAACATAGCAGTGGGATGGCTGGAAATATTTATTAATACTTCCAAAAGTTTAAGCAGATATACATTTGCCTTCATATGCAATACGAGCTAAGGAAAGTATTATTTTTTTGGCTTTGCTAATGTTACTTAACTCATTCTGTTTAGAATTTCTTTTTTTCTTTTGTAAAAGATTTTATTTATTTATTTGACAGAGAGAAACACAGCCAGAGAGGGAACACAAGCAGGGGGAGTGAGAGAGGGAGGCTTCCTGTGGTGCAGGGAGCCCAATGTGGGGCTCCATCAAGGGACTCCGGGATCATGACCTGAGCCCAAAGCACACGCTTAATGAGCCACCCAGGTGACCCTATTTAGAATTTCTTATTGGCATTCTTATATGAATCAATTTTTTTACAAGAATGGCTTAATTCATTTGAGATAAACAAAAACATTTCAATATCATAAAGTACACCCTGACAAAGTAGCAAAAAATTTCCTGATAATGAAATGATTAGGACTTATAATTTAGGAATATTTCTAAAACAAATACTTTTCTTTAAATATGTTCCCTTGCAAAAACCTAGTTTAGACATTCTCCTGGGCCTCTTGTGGCAAAAATGAGAATGCATTTAGTCACCTGGTAAAGGAGGGATGGTACTCAAGAAAATAGATGTAGAAAAGAAAATCAGAAGTTAGCTTGGAATAAAAACAATGTATTAGTCAAGTCCTGGTGGACATGTTCATACTATGATTGAAATTCAAAAGATTTCAGGAAAGAGAATGTTATGCCTTTGAAAGAGAAGTAATCAAAAAAATAAAAAATAATAAAGTGTAAATGCTATGGTGGAAAGAGCATTTAACTGGGCTATATTCTAGGCTCTGAAGTTAGGGTAACTGGGATTTTAATTCCAGATCCATTGCTTACCAGTAATATGGTTTGGAGAAATTTACTGAAGTATTTTGTTCTAAACTATACAATGTAAATATTAATATCTAATTCACAATGTTCTGCTGAATTTTAAATGCGTGCTTGCATATGTTATCCACTTCAAAAAAGTTATTATTATTTGCTGGATGACCTTGGACAAGTCATTTAATGTTCCTCATTTTCTAAATATATTGTCTAGATGATCTATCTGTAACTCCTGAGACACAATTACAATTATTACAGTATTTTGGGGGTGCCCATGGTTTAAAAGTATGTAATAAGCAAGAACATAATAAAATTTAAGCCCAACATGGACTGAGTTTATAAGACTGAGAATTCATATCTAAGTACCCTCAGATTTATTTCCTCTTTTTTGACCAATGGTGTTTTGTGTTTTGAATCCCATGATTACCAACTTTTTAAATAGCTGAATCATTTGGATCATTTTCCTAATTTTAAAATGTCAATCTTCCTCCCTCCCTGCCCATCCAAAGTGGCTACATGTTTGTGTATATAAGCATATAAAAGTGTACTTTTTTTTTAATTGGAACTTTGAAACCTTGGATACAAGAGTTGTCAAACAGAGGTTGGTAGTTGTTAGGTCAAACTCATCTAGTTCCTAAAGACTGTGATAAGTAACTCAGTTAATGTAAGCCCAACCAGAAAGGCGACTGATCCTTCTGTTTTAGATGAAATAAAAAACAAGTCAATAGTGAGTCAGTGGTGTTACCCCTCTTTAAAATGACCAGTATATATTTTCCTGTTTAGTTCTATGACCTAAAGGTGTTTTTATGGCATTCAGCCGGGAGAGACTCTAACAAGCCGTGGACCATGCTTAGGGTAGTCATCAATCCTTCTTTTGCTGTCTTAATGTTAAATTCCCAAACCTCTTCAGCATAATAAAAGGTGAAATAAATTCCCAGGTTTAAATTTAATACCTAGCTCCTATGCTGAATAATTAGGGCTGTGCTGGAAACCTTGATAGAGTAGTAATGAGTGACCCAATCTGTAATATGTAATGTATCAACTAAAATTTTATATTGGATTCTTCCAGCACACTTGGTTCCTATGTGACTATGAAAGATGACAGGCATTAGGCACCAAAACCTGAATACTAAAGTCTCAGCAGACTTCTTCCCCAAACACACACACACACACACACACACACACACACACACACACACACACCCCTAAGAAAAGAATGACATGATTTTATTGAGAAAACATGAGCAAGCCTAACTATATAAAAGAATTGACAGAAATGTAGACAAGGAGTGCTTGTACACAAGCTTTCAATATAAAGGAGAATGAAGCATCACTTAAATAAATAGCATTTTGAAATCTACTGCACAGTGCACTTTGAAGCCAGTCTCATCCTGAAACTCCTCTGCTTAAAACCCTTCACTGGCTCTCCAACACCACCAGAAAGTTTAGTTCCTTTAACAAGCCATGATTTCCTATCTTGTATGGGTGTAAATGTATAGGACACTGACAACGTACTTAGTAATGTGCTAAGAGCTAGGACTGCAATGACGAACAGATATACAATCTGTTTTCTTAGATTTTAATCTACTGGGAGTAATAGACATTAATAAAATAGTGACACAAAAAATGTGAAAGTATGTATGTAGTAATTTCTTTGAAAAAGAGTACATGATACATGGGGCATTTAACAGAGTCTAGAGTTTCCAAGCAGAAGAAAGAACAAAGACAAAAGCCCTATAGTAGGAAGGAACATGAGACATTTAAGAACTGCAAACCAGATTCTGGAATAAAGAGAGGAGAAAGGTATAGAAGAGATGATAGTAGGAGACAAGAGAGCTAGAAAGGGGACAGTTCTTGAGAAACCTATGGGTTATGTTCTGGTATTTACCCTAACGGTATTGGGAAATCATTAATGTGTTTTAGGCAAAGGATTCTTTTGAGCAGTTTGATATCTTAGAATAAGAGTTGGTAAATATGTCCCTCTGATCCAATCTGACCTACTGCCTGTTCTATAAACAAAGTTTTATTGGGCACAGCCATATCCATTTTTATACAATCTCAATGGATGTGTCTAAGCTACAACTACAGAGTTGACTAGTTATAAGAGAGACTATGTGTCCCATAAAGCTAAAATTATTTACCAACTACTTGCTAAAAGAAAAACCTTACTAACCATTGTTATAATATACTACTATGGCATTCATGTAGAGAAAAAACTTAAGGAAACAAAAGTGGATATAGAAGGAACAGTTTAAAGAGTTTTGGTTTCAGTGGTATAGGCCAGAAATGGTGGCTTGAATTAAGTGGTACTTATGTTGGAGATATAGAACTACTGATTGATTTGAAAAAGATTTAAGAAATAAACTAGACAGAAATTAATGGTTTATTGGCTATAGTGCATGAAGCAGAGAAAAGTTTTAAGGATAAATTTTGTGTTTATGTCTATACTGCTAGATAAATTGTAGTGTCATTTACTGGAAGTAACCAGATTTATGAGCAATATTATACATTTAATTTTGGACATGTTTGGTTTGAGCTGTCTTTGAAACATCCAAGAAAAGAGAAAGTTCTTAGTTGTGGTTGGAGTTCAGATAAGAAATCTGAGGTAGAGATAGAAATCTGTAATCATATGTGACTAGAATCCATTGGTATACATTAGACTGCCTAGAAAAATATCTTTACCTAGATAAATACAGTATAAGCCTATATGATAGGGAACATGTCTGAACGATAGAAAGAAAAGGGTTGTTTTCAGAAAAGTCTAGGGAAAAGAAAGTTTTAAGAAGGGCACAGTGGTCAACAGCAGATGAGAACTGGCCAAACAGTTCCTGGGATGTATGATAACAGATATCACTGGTGGCCTATGAGGCACCTGCTAAATGCAGTGACAGAGGCTGAAGTCAGATTTAAGTAAGATGAAAAGTAGGAAGTTGAAAATATGCAGGCAACATATATAGGCCAGTTTGTGAAACAGTTTGTGAAGAGGGAAAGTCATTACTTGACACATCCATCCACCAAGGCTAACTGGTAAGATTAGACATCCCTTTTACAAAGATCTCTGACACTCCACCTTCATCCTCAAGACTGTATTAAAGGTTTCTTATATAAGTTCCCGCAGTATTAACTCTTATTGTAGCATATATTACACTCTTTTGCCACTGGCAGTCTCTTATTAAATTGTAATCCATTTGAATGGCAGAAGTTGAGTCTTTTTTGCAATTGTACCCTCAGCACTTGGCTTTCGGTAAGTATCTATTGTTTTTAAAAACAGAATAGGAAATAATATAACAGACTTCCCAGAATTACATATAGGAGAAATACATACATTTTTGTGTATATGTATAGGTATATGTAAACAAAACACACAATGATTTTGAATTAAACCAAAAATAAACTGCTATATCATTGGAATGCAATTAGTGTAATTTTTTTTTGTCTTAACCCAAACTTTACTAAAGAAATTCTTTTTATTGCTGCTATGGTATAACTTAAAAATGCTAAAATTAACTGAAAATTAAATACTTAAAAAACTCAATAACATGCTAATGGATGGTGATTATATTTGATTAATTCTATGTATAGTATTTTCAAGTGGAACTAGTTACTAGAAACAGAATTACTCATAAATATGCTTTAATAAACTGAACACTATACTAATTTTTCCCAAATGTGAAAATTAAATCAATATGTGAACACACATTCTCTAGATTTTTGGGCTGAAGTCAAAGATATTAAATGTCGGTATAAAAATGTATTTCATGAAAATCTAAGAGTAAAAATATAGAAAGCAGTATCTTTTAATGAAATCTTACAAATTGCCAACCAAATACTAATAGAGATGCTGTTTTGTTATTTCTGAAAGCAAGGTGTTTTATACAAAAGAATAACATGTTTTGTTTTGGTTTTTTTGTTGTTGTTGTTTTTTACTGCAGGAAATACACTTCCTCACATATTAGAGGAATAGAAATCATCTACCCATCAGCTGTCACTTCAGATCTGAGGCAGCATAATGGGCTCCCAGGCAACTACTGGAAATAGCTCAGAAATAGCTTTTCAGAAGTATGTGGCCTGATGCATATACAATGTTGCTGCTAATATGATTTAGGGGTAAATTAGTACTTTTTTTTCACCATAGAACAGCACTGGAAAGTTGGAAAATGACAGCTTTCTTTGTCACTGATGAACATTCACCCTTGCCTTATATTTTTTTTAGATTTTAAAATATTTATTTCTAATAAATCCTTTATTTTTTAGATTTTTTTTAAATCAAGAGGACTTGCTCATAATTAGATGTAGATCATAAATTTTTGGCAGGAATATCTCATATGTGGTTCTGTATACTTCCCAGTTGATTTGAGGTTTTACCAGATAGTGTCTACTAAGTGTACGTATTGTAAAGTTACTATTTTTCTGTTTTGTAATTAATCATTTATTAATGGAAGATATTTTGACATGATATAAGTTTCTTCATCAAAGTTTCCTCTACTATTAATATCCTTTGATTTTCTAGCTCCACCATTCCTTTGCTGTTCCATAAAATAATTTCTAATATATGTAGGAGCTTTTATTTCTTGTTCACTTGAATTTGTATATACTTATGGATTTCTACTTCATTCATTATAGTACATTAGTCTCTATTTATTTTAATGCACAAATGTCCCAGATTTGGGAAGCCAAAGTCCCTTCAAACTGTGTCTTGTATTATTTTAACACATCCCCTCATTTTTTGAGTTATTTCCTAGCACAATAAGAGTTTCTAGGTTCATTCTGAAATTTCTTTATCCCTAACCCTGGAATCAGTTATTTCTGCCAGGGGTCCAGATTCCTTTCAGTGAAGAGTAATACTTAGAAACCAAGGTCTGGGCATTTACTGTGGTCCTTTTGACAGTTTCTTTAAGTGTGCATATAGCTAATGCTTCTAGATCCTTTTGTTTAAACTAAAAACAAAAACAAAACAAAACCCTGGGGTACCTAGGTGTCTCAGTTGGTTAGCTGTCTGAATTTGGTTCAGGCCATGATGTTAGGGTCCTGGGATTCAAGCCTTGTGTTGGGCTCCTTGATCAGTGGAGAACCTGCTTGTCCTTCTCCCACTCCTTCAGCCCCTGCCCCCACTCATGTTCTCTCTCTCTCTCAAATAAATAAATAAAATCTTTTTAAAAACTCATAAGATATCACTAACCAGTCAAAAGGACCACAACAAATGCCCAGTGGTCAAATAGTGATATCTTATGAGTTTTTAATGTTTTTAATGCTTCTAGATCCACAAACATACATACTCAAACATTAATTCACACATATATAATAGTGACTATTTATTTCTCTTTCTTTCTCTGGGAATGTATTCCAACTGATCTCTCCATTTCCAGTCCAACACCATAGTGTATGATCTGTTCTTCAACATTTTCTTGTTTGTAACTCAGTGGTTTTATCATTCTATACTTCCACAAGAATGTTTCAGAGCCCCAACTGCTCTACATCCTTGCCAATATTTGGTGCTTTCATTCTTTTTTTTTAATTTCAGTCATTCCAGTGGTTAAATAGTGAGTTTTTAAAAAGATTTTATTTATTTGAGAGAGAGAGAACATGAGTGGGGGCAGGCGCTGAAGGAGAGGGAGAAGGACAAGCAGGTTCTCCACTGATCAAGGAGCCCAACACAAGGCTTGAATCCCAGGACCCTAACATCATGGCCTGAACCAAATTCAGATGGCCAACCAACTGAGCCACCTAGGTACCCCAGGGTTTTGTTTTGTTTTTGTTTTTGTTTTAATTTAAACTTTAGATACATTTTATGGAATAGAACTCAGTGTTTCATCACTTACATATAACACCCAGTGCTCATTACAAGGCCCCACTTAATACTCCTCCAGCCCATCCCCCACCCACCTCCCTCCATCAACCCTCAATTTGTTCTCTATCATTAAGAGTCTAATGTAGCTTGTTCCCCTCTCTTCTTTTTCCTCTTCTCTCGTCCCATATATTGATCTATTTTCTTTCTTAAATTTTACATATGAGGGAGATCATATGGTATGACTGACTTATGTCACTTAGCATAATATACTAGCTCCATCCATGACATTGAAAATGGCAAGATTTCATTCTTTTTGATGGCTGGATAATATTCTTATCTACCTAATCTGTATATATACACAAAAAGTATATGTAGATATGTAGATATATAGATACAGATATACTTTATCCATTCATCGGTTGATGAACATTTGGTCTCTCTTTATAGTTTAGCTATTGTTGACGATGCTGCTATAAACAGCAGGGCGCATGTATCTCTTTAAATTTATATTTTTGTAACCTTTGGGTAAATACCCGGTAGTGCAATTGCTGGGTAGTAGGGAATTTTTAATAATTGAGGATCCTCTGAACTGTTCTCCAGAGTGGCTGCACCAGTTTGCATCCCGCCAATAATGTAAAAGAGTTCCACTTTCTCCACATCCTCACTGAACTCCAGTTGTTTCTTGTGCTGTTAATGTTAGCCATCCTGACAGGTGTGAGATGGTAACTCATCATGGTTTTGATTTGTATTTCCCTGATGATGAGTGATGTTGAGCTTCTTTTCATGTGGCTATTAGCCATCTGGATGTCTTCTTCAGAAAAGTGTCTAATCATGTCTTCTGCCCATTTCTTAACTGGGATTTTTTTTGGGGGGTGTTGAGTTTGTAAGTTCTTAATAGATTTTGGATACTAACGCTTTATCAGATATGTCATTTGCAAGTATCTTCTCCCATTCTGCAGGCTGCGTTTTAGTTTTGTATATTGTTTTCCTTTACTGTGTAGAAGATTTTTATTTTGATGAAGTCCCAATACTTCATTTTTGCTTTTGTTTCCCTTGATTGTGGTGACGTATCTAGTAAGAGGTTGCTACAGCTGAGGTCAAAGAAGTTGTTTCCTGTGTTCTCCTCCAGAATTTTGATGGTTTCCTGTCTCACATTTAGGTCTTTCATTCTTCTGCATGCTGCTGTCCAGTTTTCCCAACACCCTTTGTTGAAGAGACTGTCTTTTTCCCTGTGGATATTCTTTCCTGTTTTATTGAAGATTAGTTGAACATATAGTTATGGGTCCATTCCTGGGTTCTCTATTCTATTTCACTGATTTATGAATCTGTTTTTGTTTCAGTTCCATACTGTCTTAATGACTACAGCTTTGTAATATAGCTTGAAATCTGGAATCATGATGCCTCCAGTTTTGTTTTTCCTTTTCAGAACTGCTTTAGCTATTCAGGGTCTTTTGTGGTTCCATATATATTTTAGGATTGTTTGTTCTAGCTCTGTGAAAAATTCTGGTGGTATTTTGATGGGGATGCATTAAATGTGTAGATTGTTTTGGGTAAAATAGACATTTTAATAATGATTATTCTTTGAATTCATGAGCATGGGATATTTTTCCATTTTCTTTTTATCCTTTTCAATTTCTTTCAGAAGTGTTCTATAGTTTTCAGAGTATAGATCTTTTACTTTAGCTAGATTTACTTTCAGGCATCTTATTGTTTTTGTTGCAATTGTAAATGGGATCAATTTTTTGATTTTTTTTTTGCTGCTTTGTTATAGATGTATAGAAATGCAATAGATTTCTGCATATTGATTTTATATCTTACAACTTTGCTGAATTGATGTATTCTAGCAATTTTTTGATAGAGTTTTTTGAGTTTTTTACATAGAGTATCATGTCATCTGCACATAGTGAAAGACTGACTTCTTTCTTGCCAATTTGGATGACTTCTATTTCTTTTTGTTTTCTAACTTCTGAAGCTAAGACTTCTGGTGTTTTGTTAAGTAGAAATATTCCTGACTGTAGCAGAAAGACATTCAGTTTTTCCCCATTGAGGATGATATTAACCATGGATCTTTCATATTTGGCCTTTATGTTGTTGAGTATGTTCCATCCCTCCCTACTTTGTTGAGGGTTTTTATCAGGAAGGATGCTGTAGTTTGTCAAATGTTTTTTATGCATCTATTGACAGGATCATATGGTTTTTATTCATTCTTTTGTTAATATGGTGTAGCATGTTGATTGGTTTCAAATACTGAACCACCCCTGTAGCTCTTATGGAGTTTAATTGGCATTTCCCAATGACTGATAATGTTGAGATCTTATGGTATCTTTGTTGGCTATTTACACATCTTCCTTTATGAAATGTCTATTCATGTTTTCCCTTGTTTTCATTGTTATTTTTTTATTACTACGTTGTACAAATCTATTATACATTCTATATTCTGTATAATATTCTTTGTCAAGTGTGTCATGAATATTTTCTTACAACTTTTGGCTGATGCTTCTAATTTCTTAGTAGTGCTTTTTGATGAATGAAGAATTTTTTTAAGATTTTGATAAAGTCTAATTTATTTGTTTTAACCTTGAAGATTATTTTTATTTGTGTCCTGTTCAAGAAAAGATATTTTCTTTTCTTCAGTTTTAATTAGATTTATGATCCACATTAATTTTTTTGTATAAGATATAAGATAGGTGTCAGTTTCTTTTTTCTGCATAGGTATGTCCAATTGTTCCAGCATCATTTACTGAAAAAAACTTTCTTTTTCTCTATTGAATTGTTATGGATCTTTGTCTAATCAACAGACTACATATGAGTCCATTTCTGAACTCTTTCCTTTTTGGGAACACTATACTGTCTTGACTACTTTATTTTTATTATTTAAGTCAGGTTAGTCAGTCCTTTCAATTTGTTCTTCTTTTTCAAGGTTGTTTGGTTTCCTAGTTCCATTATTTTTCTATAGAAATTTTAAAACCATCTTGTTAATTTCTATTTGAAAAAAAGATATCTTGCTGGATTACCTACTATCTTTCATTTTCTCACAAGACCAACAACAAAAAGCAAAATAAAGACAAATTTTCCTTGGATTTAAATTTAGAAAAAATTTTTTTCAGTGAGTCTTGAGACTTTTCAATGAAGTCATCTTCATGCTTTTCAAATTT
Organism: Spilogale gracilis; assembly: GCA_004023965.1. Lineage (NCBI taxonomy): Eukaryota > Metazoa > Chordata > Mammalia > Carnivora > Mephitidae > Spilogale > Spilogale gracilis. The sequence goes on along the minus strand of PITA01006968.1, from coordinate 3,456 downwards.
ACACACTGATAGAGATACATGTTGGCTGGAAAATTTGAAGGTACCACATAATTTCTAAATTCCATTAACAGCCATCTATAATTTATGGTTCCTTTTTTTTTAAGATTTTATTTATTTGACAGAGAAAAACACAGCAAGAGAGGGAACACAAGCAGGAGGAGTGAGAGAGGGAGAAGCAGGCTCCCCGCCGAGCAGGGAGCCCGATGTGGGGCTTGATCCCAGGTCTCCAGGATCATGACCTGAGCCAAAGGCAGTTGCTTAACCAATTGAGCCACCCAGGCACCCCTAATTTATGGTTCCTTAATATAATTTCAGAGGTAGAATACTTTCTTCCACATTACTTTAAAATTATATTGCAAGTTTAGAGAAAAATTTTTTGAAAAGTCTTTACAAAATTATTTTTTATGGAAGTTTGAGCTGGCAAAATAAGAATTCATTCTTTGGAATTCTTAAGAAGCTAATCCAATAAATAAAACAGAAAAGTAACTAAGAAAGATAGTTTTCTCATGTAAATAACTTTGGAATCTCAGTGTTCATCTTGGTTAGTCTTATTCTCAAACCATGTAAAAGCAAAACGAAAATTAACACCAGTTTGTTTCTGTGTCCAAAACAAACTGAGGGACTTGGAGGGAGGGGGTAGGGGAATGGGAGAGCCTGGTGGTGGGTACTGAGGGCACCTATTGCATGGAGCACTGGTGTGGGGCATGGGCAATGAATCTTGGAACACTGAAAAAATAAAATAAATTTAAAGTAAAAAAAAAATAACACCAGTTGCTTTTGTTAATTACCAAAAATTTATAAAAGAACTACCTACGATGTGTTTCACTTGACATGACATTTTGTCAAAACCTTCTCTGTTCCCCATATTGCTTAGAACATTGTCTTTTAGGGGTGCCTGGGTGGCTCAGTCATTAAGCATCTCCCTTTGGCTCAGGTCATGATCCCGGAGTCCGGGGTTTAAGCCCCACATCGGGCTCCCTGCTTGGTGGGAAGCCTGCTTCTCCCTCTCTCACTTCCCCTGCTTGTATTCCCTCTCTCACTGTGTTTCTCTCTGTAAAATAAATAAATAAAATCTTAAAAGAAAAAGAACACTGTCTTTTAAATGATGGCCTGAAAACTCAGATCAATACTTCAAAGAGACAGGAATGCCATCAGCACAAACATTCTTGCCTTCTTTAAAATCTTGTTGCTATACTGATAGTTTCAGGGTCATGATATCACAAAGATAGGACAATGAGGACTTAAAAGTCAGATGACTTATAATTCCAAATTCAATCATCAATGACTTCTCCATGATAAACTTTGTTGGAGGTGGGGAAAATGAGAAAAATTAGAACAGAATGGTAAATATTTCATAAAATTAAATTTATTTATCTTTTTATTCTATACCCTTCTTAATTTTATATTAAAACATCTCTTATTTTATGAAATTATAATGAAAATTTACACACACACATACTTATTTGGTAAAATAAAAAAGTCATTGTAGGTCACTAAATTTATGAGAGGAAAGCTCTAGAACCTCTGATTTTAACACAATCTTTCCCTTTCTTCAGTGAATGCTAGAATGTCCCTTATAATATCCTTGACAATCACAATTGTATCAGTTGATTACAACCTGAAAAATTTAGGGTTTACTTTAGATATTCTTATGTTATGAAGTAAGCTTATATAACTATTGGTATAATTCTATCAGAGTTCACTTGACTGTCCAGAGTCCATCTTATCATATGTTTCATAAGCCAGATAGTTTCTAGAAAAGACACTATATGGGTATGTCATAAGCTACAACTACTGAAATAGGGAATACAGCTTTTTAAGGAATTAACCTGATACACCAAAACCTTACCAAAATAGTAAGAAGTTAACTCCAATCACTCAAAGAAACAACTCAGCCCAAGGCCAGTGGTCTAAGAAAAAGTGATTTTAAAAGTAGAAAGAGAAACTAGAAAATTGGAACCTGGGAGTGATAAAATAAGGCCAAATATTTAGAGATGGCAGGGAGAAGGGAAGGGATAAAGGGTAGACTTAGAAATTAAACTTCTTCCTGTCTTCTAAGTAGTAGCATTCTTCTTAACATTCTATTATTTAGTAAAGTATTTTGAATTTATGAAAGATGACTCCCTACTCTTTATTCACAACATGGTTCAGTTTGGAAAGGGATGTTTATACATCTCTGCTGAAGAAAATAAAGAAAATTTGAGAGAAGAGAAGATAGGGAATGGCATGAGAAATGGAGAAGGTATGGAGGCATGAAGAAGTAAGGATTTGAGCAACATGATGGCATACAGGTGTCCCCCCAAAATTATATGACAGCCATGATGGCCAAAAATTTTTCAAAAACAAGTTCTATTTTAAGTAGTTTATATTGTGGTGGTATTAAATAGCTATCTTCTTTTACCCCCAAATCTTCAGTTTGAGGAAATGAAGACAAACAAGATAATTTCAAGCCTAAGATGTCATAGAGTGGAAAAGAACTAAAATCTTTCTGTCTACTGTGTGAAAAACTGACCTTTGGTTAACTTTCTAGCTTTGTTGCCTCTAATAACCAAAAAAGAAATACTTTTGGAAACTGTGTTCCTGGGAAATACTGGTTATAATAGAAAAAACATGTGTTTTTTAAATTACATCTGAACATGAAGAAAATATAAATGAACTATAATATTTGATAGGAAGTCATAATGACCAAAACATATTTGGAAAGGTCCCTGTCAATATGACAGGCCTTTCTTCTGGAACATGTTCATATAAGATCACCTTTATCTCTTAGTTAATCAAGTAGTTGATTTCCTTTGGTAGGTACCCCCAGTTCATTTTGACTTTAAGTCTCAGGGTTTCTAGGAAATAGAAAAGCCCTTCTGTGTAATGAACATGATTATAGGAAGACTCTGTTAAATTGGCACAAGACCCAAATTCATAGGCCTGCCAAACATAAATTTAATGGGAGAGATACTATGCTTGTATTCAGGCATCACTTTAATTTTTAATAAGGGTAGTGGTAAAGTCTCATCTTAACCTAACAGATTGCTAAATCTTAGCCAAGGAGTTTTTTACAGTTTGACTCATTCACTCTACTTTTTCAGTGAAGAGAGGCTTATAGGGATCTATATATAATTACATAATCCCTGGACAACAGTAGAAATAAAATGACTTTTCTAACCTAGTCAATGTTCTCTAGTATCCCCAAAATGGCAATTTCATATATTAAAAGAATTGCTTGAGAATCAACTTTTGAGGAAGGAAAGATTTCAGGCCATCCAGTCACCATGCACACCAGTAGATAAGATCTCTTACTTTCCACAGGCATGTATTCTATAAAAGTCAACTACCACCAGGTTCCTGGGAGAGCCGGCTGGGATTCCTGCATTTACCTTGGGAGCACCCTGTGAAGAATTCTTCTGACAAATAACACATCCTTTTTTTTTTTTTTTGCACATCTTTTAAAATACATTTTGA